>JAOPSE010001436.1:0-140774 GCA_029449295.1 Zea luxurians | reverse complement strand
GTTTTCGCGACCGGAACCATTTCTTCGTTTTACGCAAAGAACATGCCCAATCCACTACTTTAGGTCCAAAACTCATGTTTGGGGTGGCTTCGCGCAATTTCGTTGCCGCACGGCACCCATTCCGAAAACGGGTGTCGGGGTGCATCCAAAGCACGATTTTTGCCACCGGAACCATTTCTTCGTTTTTTCGCAACGAACATGCCCAATCCACTACTTTAGGTCCAAAACTCATGTTTGGGGTGGTTTCGCGCTATTTCGTTGCAGCACGTCACACATTCCGAAAACTGGAGTCGGGGTGGATACAAAGCACGAGTTTTTGCCACCGGAACCATTTCTTCGTTTTACGCAACAAACATGCCCAATCCACTACTTAGGTCCAAAACTCATGTTTGGGGTGGTTTCACGCAATTTCGTTGCCGCACGTCACCCCTTCCGAAAACGGGTGTCGGGATGCATACAAAGCACGAGTTTTCGCGACCGGAACCATTTCTTCGTTTTACGCAAAGAACATGCCCAATCCACTACTTTAGGTCCAAAACTCATGTTTGGGGTGGCTTCGCGCAATTTCGTTGCCGCACGGCACCCATTCCGAAAACGGGTGTCGGGGTGCATCCAAAGCACGAGTTTTTGCCACCGGAACCATTTCTTCGTTTTTCGCAACGAACATGCCCAATCCACTACTTTAGGTCCAAAACTCATGTTTGGGGTGGTTTCGCGCTATTTCGTTGCAGCACGTCACACATTCCGAAAACTGGAGTCGGGGTGGATACAAAGCACGAGTTTTTGCCACCGGAACCATTTCTTCGTTTTACGCAACAAACATGCCCAATCCACTACTTTAGGTCCAAAACTCATGTTTGGGGTGGTTTCGTGCAATTTCGTTGCCGCATGTCACCCCTTCCGAAACGGGTGTCGGGATGCATACAAAGCACGAGTTTTCGCGACCGGAACCATTTCTTCGTTTTACGCAAAGAACATGCCCAATCCACTACTTTAGGTCCAAAACTCATGTTTGGGGTGGCTTCGCGCAATTTCGTTGCCGCACGTCACCCATTCCGAAAAACGGGTGTCGGGGTGCATCCAAAGCACGAGTTTTTGCCACCGGAACCATTTCTTCGTTTTTCGCAACAAACATGACCAATCCACTACTTTAGGTCCAAAACTCATGTTTGGGGTGGTTTCGCAATTTCGTTGCCGCACATCACCCTCCGAAAACGGGTGTCGAGGTGCATACAAAGCATGAGTTTTCGCCACAGGAACAATTTTTTTGTTTTTCACAACGAACATGCCCAATCCACTACTTTGTGTCCAAAACTCATGTTTGGGGTGGTTTCACGCAATTTCGGTGCAGCACGTCACCCATTCCCAAAACGGGTGTCGGGGTGCGTACAAAGCACGAGTTTCCGCCACCGGAACCATTTCTTCGTTTTTTCGCAACGAACATGCCCAATCCACTACTTTAGCTACAAAACTCATGTTTGGGGTGGTTTCGCGCAATTTCGTTGCCGCACGTCACCAATTCCGAAAACGGGTGTCGAGGTGCATACAAAGCACGAGTTTCCGCCACCGGAACCATTTCTTCTTTTTTCGCAACGAACATGCCCAATCCACTACTTTCGGTCCAAAACTCATGTTTGGGGTGGCTTCGCGCAATTTCGTTGCCGCACGTCACCCATTCCGAAAACGGGTGTCGCGGTGCATCCAAAGCACGAGTTTTTGCCACCGGAACCATTTCTTCGTTGTTCGCAACGAACATGCCCAATCCACTACTTTAGGTCCAAAACTCATGTTTGGGGTGGTTTCGCAATTTCGTTGCCGCACATCACGTTCCGAAAACGGGTGTCGAGGTGCATACAAAGCATGAGTTTTCGCCACCGGAACAATTTTTTCGTTTTTCACAACGAACATGCCCAATCCACTACTTTGTGTCCAAAACTCATGTTTGGGGTGGTTTCGCGCTATTTCGTTGCAGCACGTCACACATTCCGAAAACTGGAGTCGGAGTGGATACAAAGCACGAGTTTTTGCCACCGGAACCACATCTTCGTTTTACGCAACAAACATGCCCAATCCACTACTTTAGGTCCAAAACTCATGTTTGGGGTGGTTTCGCGCAATTTCATTGCCGCACGTCACCCCTTCCGAAAACGGGTGTTGGGATGCATACAAAGCACGAGTTTTCGCGACCGGAACCAGTTCTTCGTTTTACGCAAAGAACATGCCCAATCCACTACTTTAGGTCCAAAACTCATGTTTGGGGTGGCTTCGCGCAATTTCGTTGCCGCACGTCACCCATTCCGAAAACGGGTGTCGGGGTGCATCCAAAGCACGAGTTTTTGCCACCGGAACCATTTCTTCGTTTTTCGCAACGAACATGCCCAATCCACTACTTTAGGTCCAAAACTCATGTTTGGGGTGGTTTCGCAATTTCGTTGCCGCACATCACCTTCCGAAAACGGGTGTCGAGGTGCATACAAAGCATGAGTTTTCGCCACCGGAACAATTTTTTGGTTTTTCATAACGAACATGCCCAATCCACTACTTTGTGTCCAAAACTCATGTTTGGGGTAGTTTCACGCAATTTCGTTGCCGCACGTCACCCATTCCCAAAACGGGTGTCGGGGGTGCATACAAAGCACGAGTTTTCGCCACCGGAACCATTTATTCGTATTTCGCAACGAACATGCCCAATCCACTACTTTAGGTACAAAACTCATGTTTGGGGTGGTTTCGCGCAATTTCGTTGCCGCACATCACCAATTCCGAAAACGGGTGTCGAGGTGCATACAAAGCACGAGTTTCCGCCACCGGAACCATTTCTTCGTTTTTCGCAACGAACATGCCCAATCCACTACTTCAGGTCCAAAACTCATGTTTGGGGTGGTTTCACGCCATTTCGTTGCCGCACGTCACCTATTCCGAAACGGGTGTCGAGGTCCATACAAAGCACGAGTTTCCGCCACCGGAACCATTTCTTCGTTTTTCGCAACGAACATGCCCAATCCACTACTTTAGGTACAAAACTCATGTTTGGGGTGGTTTCGCGCAATTTCGTTGCCGCACGTCACCAATTCCGAAAATGGGTGTCGAGGTGCATACAAAGCACGAGTTTCCGCCACCGGAACCATTTCTTCGTTTTTCGCAACGAACATGCCCAATCCACTACTTTAGGTCCAAAACTCATGTTTGGGGTGGCTTCGCGCAATTTCGTTGCCGCACGTCACCCATTCCGAAAACGGGTGTCGCGGTGCATCCAAAGCACGGGTTTTTGCCACCGGAACCATTTCTTCGTTTTTTCGCAACGAACATGCCCAATCCACTACTTTAGGTCCAAAACTCATGTTTGGGGTGGTTTCGCAATTTCGTTGCCGCACATCACCTTTCGAAAACGGGTGTCGAGGTGCATACAAAGCATGAGTTTTCGCCACCGGAACAATTTTTTCGTTTTTCACAACGAACATGCCCAATCCACTACTTTGTGTCCAAAACTCATGTTTGGGGTGGTTTCACGCAATTTCGTTATCGTACTTAACCCATTCCCAAAACGGGTGTCGGGGTGCGTACAAAGCACGAGTTTCCGCCACCGGAACCATTTATTCGTATTTCGCAACGAGCATGCCCAATCCACTACTTTAGGTACAAAACTCATGTTTGGGGTGGTTTCGCGCAATTTCGTTGCCGCACGTCACCAATTCCGAAAACGGGTGTCGAGGTGCATACAAAGCACGAGTTTCCGCCACCGGAACCATTTCTTCGTTTTTCGCAACGAACATGCCCAATCCACTACTTTAGGTCCAAAACTCATGTTTGGGGTGGTTTCGCAATTTTGTTGCCGCACATCACCTTCCGAAAACGGGTGTCGAGGTGCATACAAAGCATGAGTTTTCGCCACCCGAACAATTTCTTCGTTTTTCACAACGAACTTGCCCAATCCACTACTTTAGGTCCAAAACTCATGTTTGGGGTGGTTTCGCGCAATTTCGTTGCCGCACGTCACCCCTTCCAAAAACGGGTGTCGGGATGCAAACAAAGCACGAGTTTTCGCGACTGGAACCATTTCTTCGTTTTACACAAAGAACATGCCCAATCCACTACTTTAGGTCCAAAACTCATGTTTGGGGTGGTTTCGCAATTTCGTTGCCGCACATCACCTTCCGAAAACGGGTGTCGAGGTGCATACAAAGCATGAGTTTTCGCCACCAGAACAATTTTTTCGTTTTTCACAACGAACATGCCCAATCCACTAGTTTGTGTCCAAAACTCATGTTTGGGGTGGTTTCACGCAATTTCGTTGCCGCACGTCACCCATTCCCAAAACGGGTGTCGGGGTGCGTACAAAGCACGAGTTTTCGCCACCGGAACCATTTATTCGTATTTCGCAACGAACATGCCCAATCCACTACTTTAGGTACAAAACTCATGTTTGGGGTGGTTTCGCGCAATTTCGTTGCCGCACGTCACCAATTCCGAAAACGGGTGTCGAGGTGCATACAAAGCACGAGTTTCCGCCACCGGAACCATTTCTTCGTTTTTCGCAACGAACATGCACAATCCACTACTTTAGGTCCAAAACTCATGTTTTGGGTGGTTTCACGCCATTTCGTTGCCGCACGTCACCCATTCCGAAACGGGTGTCGAGGTGCATACAAAGCACGAGTTTCCGCCACCGGAACCATTTCTTCGTTTTTCGCAACGAACATGCCCAATCCACTACTTTAGGTACAAAACTCATGTTTGGGGTGGTTTCTCGCAATTTCGTTGCCGCACGTCACCAATTCCGAAAACGGGTGTCGAGGTGCATACAAAGCACGAGTTTCCGCCACCGGAACCATTTCTTCGTTTTTGGCAACGAACATGCCCAATCCACTACTTTAGGTCCAAAACTCATGTTTGGGGTGGTTTCGCAATTTTGTTGCCGCACATCACCTTCCGAAAACGGGTGTCGAGGTGCATACAAAGCATGAGTTTTCGCCACCGGAACAATTTTTTCGTTTTTCACAACGAACATGCCCAATCCACTACTTTGTGTCCAAAACTCATGTTTGGGGTGGTTTCACGCAATTTCGTTGCCGCACGTCACCCATTCCGAAACGGGTGTCGGGGTGCATACAAAGCATGAGTTTTCGCCACCGGAACCATTTATTCGTTTTTCACAACGAACATGCCCAATCCACTACTTTAGGTACAAAACTCATGTTTGGGGTGGCTTCGCCAATTTCGTTGCCGCACGTCACCCATTCCGAAACGGGTGTCGCGGTGCATCCAAAGCACGAGTTTTTGCCACCGGAACCATTTCTTCGTTTTTCGCAACGAACATTACCAATCCACTACTTTAGGTCCAAAACTCATGTTTGGGGTGGTTTCGCAATTTCGTTGCCGCACATCACGTTCCGAAAACGGGTGTCGAGGTGCATACAAAGCATGAGTTTTCGCCACCGGAACAATTTTTTCGTTTTTCACAACGAACATGCCCAATCCACTACTTTGTGTCCAAAACTCATGTTTGGGGTGGTTTCGCGCTATTTCGTTGCAGCACGTCACACATTCCGAAAACTGGAGTCGGGGTGGATACAAAGCACGAGTTTTTGCCACCGGAACCATTTCTTCGTTTTACGCAACAAACATGCCCAATCCACTACTTTAGGTCCAAAACTCATGTTTGGGGTGGTTTCGCGCAATTTCGTTGCCGCACGTCACCCCTTCCGAAAACGGGTGTCGGGATGCATACAAAGCACGAGTTTTCGCGACCGGAACCATTTCTTCGTTTTACGCAAAGAACATGCCCAATCCACTACTTTAGGTCCAAAACTCATGTTTGGGGTGGCTTCGCGCAATTTCGTTGCCGCACGTCACCCATTCCGAAAACGGGTGTCGGGGTGCATCCAAAGCACGAGTTTTTGCCACCGGAAACATTTCTTCGTTTTTCGCAACGAACATGCCCAATCCACTACTTTAGGTCCAAAACTCATGTTTGGGGTGGTTTCGCAATTTCGTTGCCGCACATCACCTTCCGAAAACGGGTGTCGAGGTGCATACAAAGCATGAGTTTTCGCCACCGGAACAATTTTTTCGTTTTTCACAACGAACATGCCCAATCCACCAATTTGTGTCCAAAACTCATGTTTGGGGTGGTTTCACGCAATTTCGTTGCCGCACGTCACCCATTCCGAAACGGGTGTCGGGGTGCATACAAAGCATGAGTTTTCGCCACCGGAACCATTTATTCGTTTTTCACAACGAACATGCCCAATCCACTACTTTAGGTACAAAACTCATGTTTGGGGTGGCTTCGCCAATTTCGTTTGCCGCACGTCACCCATTCCGAAAACGGGTGTCGCGGTGCATCCAAAGCACGAGTTTTTGCCACCGGAACCATTTCTTCGTTTTTCGCAACGAACATTACCAATCCACTACTTTAGGTCCAAAACTCATGTTTGGGGTGGTTTCGCAATTTCGTTGCCGCACATCACGTTCCGAAAACGGGTGTCGAGGTGCATACAAAGCATGAGTTTTCGCCACCGGAACAATTTTTTCGTTTTCACAACGAACATGCCCAATCCACTACTTTGTGTCCAAAACTCTTGTTTGGGGTGGTTTCGCGCTATTTCGTTGCAGCACGTCACACATTCCGAAAACTGGAGTCGGGGTGGATACAAAGCACGAGTTTTTGCCACCGGAACCATTTCTTCGTTTTACGCAACAAACATGCCCAATCCACTACTTTAGGTCCAAAACTCATGTTTGGGGTGGTTTCGCGCAATTTCGTTGCCGCACGTCACCCCTTCCGAAAACGGGTGTCGGGATGCATACAAAGCACGAGTTTTCGCGACCGGAACCATTTCTTCGTTTTACGCAAAGAAAATGCCCAATCCACTACTTTAGGTCCAAAACTCATGTTTGGGGTGGCTTCGCGCAATTTCGTTGCCGCACGTCACCCATTCCGAAAACGGGTGTCGGGGTGCATCCAAAGCACGAGTTTTTGCCACCGGAAACATTTCTTCGTTTTTCGCAACGAACATGCCCAATCCACTACTTTAGGTCCAAAACTCATGTTTGGGGTGGTTTCGCAATTTCGTTGCCGCACATCACCTTCCGAAAACGGGTGTCGAGGTGCATACAAAGCATGAGTTTTCGCCACCGGAACAATTTTTTCGTTTTTCACAACGAACATGCCCAATCCACTACTTTGTGTCCAAAACTTATGTTTGGGGTGGTTTCACGCAATTTCGTTGCCGCACGTCACCCATTCCCAAAACGGGTGTCGGGGTGCGTACAAAGCACGAGTTTTCGCCACCGGAACCATTTATTCGTATTTCGCAACGAACATGCCCAATCCACTACTTTAGGTACAAAACTCATGTTTGGGGTGGTTTCGCGCAATTTCGTTGCCGCACGTCACCAATTCCGAAAACGGGTGTCGAGGTGCATACAAAGCACGAGTTTCCGCCACCGGAACCATTTCTTCGTTTTTCGCAACGAACATGCCCAATCCACTACTTTAGGTCCAAAACTCATGTTTGGGGTGGTTTCACGCCATTTCGTTGTCGCACGTCACCCATTCCGAAACGGGTGTCGAGGTGCATACAAAGCACGAGTTTCCGCCACCAGAACCATTTCTTCGTTTTTCGCAACGAACATGCCCAATCCACTACTTTAGCTACAAAACTCATGTTTGGGGTGGTTTCGCGCAATTTCGTTGCTGCATGTCACCAATTCCGAAAACGGGTGTCGAGGTGCATACAAAGCACGAGTTTCTGCCACCACAACCATTTCTTGGTTTTTCGCAACGAACATGCCCAATCCACTAATTTAGGTCCAAAACTCATGTTTGGGGTGGCTTCGCGCAATTTCGTTGCAGCACGTCACTCATTCCGAAAATGGGTGTCGCGGTGCATCCAAAGCACGAGTTTTTGCCACCGGAACCATTTCTTCGTTTTTCGCAACGAACATGCCCAATCCAACTTTAGGTCCAAAACTCATGTTTGGGGTGGTTTCGCAATTTCGTTGCCGCACATCACCCATTCCCAAAACAGGTGTCGAGCTGCATACAAAGTATGAGTTTTTGTCACCGCAACCGTTTCCTCGTTTTTTGGAACGAACATGCCCAATCCACTACTTTAGGTCCAAAACTCATGTTTGTGGTGGTTTCACGCAATTTCGTTGCCGCACGTCACCCATTCCCAAAACGGGTGTCGGGGTGCATACAAAGCACGAGTTTTTGCCACCAGAACCATTTCTTCGTTTTTCACAACGAACATGCCCAATCCACTACTTTAGGTCCAAAACTCATGTTTGTGGTGGTTTGACGCAATTTCGTTGCCGCACGTCACCCATTCCGAAAACGGGTGTCGAGGTGCATAGAAAGCACGAGTTTTTGCCACCCCAACCATTTCTTCGTTTTTCGCATTGAATATGCCTAATCCACTACTTTAGGTCCAAAACTCATGTTTGGGGTGGTTTCACGCAATTTCATTGCCGCACGTGACCCATTCCCAAAACGGGTGTCGGGGTGCATACAAAGCACGAGTTTTTGCCACCGGAACCATTTCTTCGTTTTACGCAACAAACATGCCCAATCCACTACTTTAGGTCCAAAACTCATGTTTGGGGTGGTTTCGTGCAATTTCGTTGCCGCATGTCACCCCTTCCGAAAACGGGTGTCGGGATGCATACAAAGCACGAGTTTTCGCGACCGGAACCATTTCTTCGTTTTACGCAAAGAACATGCCCAATCCACTACTTTAGGTCCAAAACTCATGTTTGGGGTGGCTTCGCGCAATTTCGTTGCCGCACGTCACCCATTCCGAACACGGGTGTCGGGGTGCATCCAAAGCACGAGTTTTTGCCACCGGAACCATTTCTTCGTTTTTCGCAACGAACATGCCCAATCCACTACTTTAGGTCCAAAACTCATGTTTGGGTTGGTTTCGCAATTTCGTTGCCGCACATCACCTTCCGAAAACGGGTGTCGAGGTGCATACAAAGCATGAGTTTTCGCCACCGGAACAATTTTTTTGTTTTTCACAACGAACATGCCCAATCCACTACTTTGTGTCCAAAACTCATGTTTGGGGTGGTTTCACGCAATTTCGTTGCAGCACGTCACCCATTCCCAAAACGGGTGTCGGGGTGCGTACAAAGCACGAGTTTTCGCCACCGGAACCATTTATTCGTATTTGCAACGAACATGCCCAATCCACTACTTTAGGTACAAAACTCATGTTTGGGGTGGTTTCGCGCAATTTCGTTGCCGCACGTCACCAATTCCGAAAACGGGTGTCGAGGTGCATACAAAGCACGAGTTTCCGCCACCGGAACCATTTGTTCGTTTTTCGCAACGAACATGCCCAATCCACTACTTTAGGTCCAAAACTCATGTTTGGGGTGGTTTCACGCCATTTCGTTGCCGCACGTCACCCATTCCAAAATGGGTGTCGAAGGTGCATACAAAGCACGAGTTTCCGCCACCGGAACCATTTCTTCGTTTTTCGCAACGAACATGCCCAATCCACTACTTTAGCTACAAAACTCATGTTTGGGGTGGTTTCGCGCAATTTCGTTGCCGCACGTCACCAATTCCGAAAACGGGTGTCCAGGTGCATACAAACCACGAGTTTCCGCCCACGGTACCATTTCTTCGTTTTTCGCAACGAACATGCTCAATCCACTACTTTAGGTCCAAAACTCATGTTTGGGGTGGCTTCGCGCAATTCCGTTGCCGCACGTCACCCATTCCGAAAACGGGTGTCGCGGTGCATCCAAAGCACGAGTTTTTGCCATCGGAACCATTTCTTCGTTTTACGCAACAAACATGCCCAATCCACTACTTTAGGTCCAAAACTCATGTTTGGGGTGGCTTCACGCAATTTCATTGCCGCACGTCACCCATTCCGAAAACGGGTGTCGCGGTGCATCCAAAGCACGAGTTTTTGCCACCGGAACCATTTCTTCATTTTTCGCAACGAACATTACCAATCCACTACTTTAGGTCCAAAACTCATGTTTGGGGTGGTATCGCAATTTCGTTGCCGCACATCACGTTCCGAAAACGGGTGTCGAGGTGCATACAAAGCATGAGTTTTCGCCACCGGAACAATTTTTTCGTTTTTCACAATGAACATGCCCAATCCACTACTTTAGGTCCAAAACTCATGTTTGGGGTGGTTTCGCGCAATTTCGTTGCCGCACGTCACCCCTTCCGAAAATGGGTGTCGGGATGCATACAAAGCACGAGTTTTCGCGACCGGAACCATTTCTTCGTTTTACGCAAAGAACATGCCCAATCCACTACTTTAGGTCCAAAACTCATGTTTGGGGTGGCTTCGCGCAATTTCGTTGCCGCACGGCACCCATTCCGAAAAAGGGTGTCAGGGTGCATCCAAAGCACGAGTTTTTGCCACCGGAACCATTTCTTCGTTTTTCGCAACGAACATGCCCAATCCACTACTTTAGGTCCAAAACTCATGTTTGGGGTGGTTTCGCGCTATTTCGTTGCAGCACGTCACACATTCCGAAAACTGGAGTCGGGGTGGATACAAAGCACGAGTTTTTGCCACCGGAACCATTTCTTCGTTTTACGCAACAAACATGCCCAATCCACTACTTTAGGTCCAAAACTCATGTTTGAGGTGGTTTCGCGCAATTTCGTTGCCGCACGTCACCCCTTCCGAAAACGGGTGTCGGGATGCATACAAAGCACGAGTTTTCGCGACCGGAACCATTTCTTCGTTTTACGCAAAGAACATGCCCAATCTACTACTTTAGGTCCAAAACTCATGTTTGGGGTGGCTTCGCGCAATTTCGTTGCCGCACGGCACCCATTCCGAAAACGGGTGTCGGGGTGCATCCAAAGCACGATTTTTGCCACCGGAACCATTTCTTCGTTTTTCGCAACGAACATGCCCAATCCACTACTTTAGGTCCAAAACTCATGTTTGGGGTGGTTTCGCGCTATTTCGTTGCAACACGTCACACATTCCGAAAACTGGAGTCGGGGGTGGATACAAAGCACGAGTTTTTGCCACCGCAACCATTTCTTCGTTTTACGCAACAAACATGCCCAATCCACTACTTTAGGTCCAAAACTCATGTTTGGGGTGGTTTCGTGCAATTTCGTTGCCGCACGTCACCCCTTCCGAAAACGGGTGTCGGGATGCATACAAAGCACGAGTTTTCGCGACCGGAACCATTTCTTCGTTTTACGCAAAGAACATGCCCAATCCACTACTTTAGGTCCAAAACTCATGTTTGGGGTGGCTTCGCACAATTTCGTTGCCGCACGGCACCCATTCCGAAAACGGGTGTCGGGGTGCATCCAAAGCACGAGTTTTTGCCACCGGAACCATTTCTTCGTTTTTCGCAACGAAAACATGCCCAATCCACTGCTTTAGGTCCAAAACTCATGTTTGGGGTGGTTTCGCGCTATTTAGTTGCAGCACGTCACACATTCCGAAAACTGGAGTCGGGGTGGATACAAAGCACGAGTTTTTGCCACCGGAACCATTTCTTCGTTTTACGCAACAAACATGCCCAATCCACTACTTTAGGTCCAAAACTCATGTTTGGGGTGGTTTCGTGCAATTTCGTTGCCGCATGTCACCCCTTCCGAAAACGGGTGTCGGGATGCATACAAAGCACGAGTTTTCGCGACCGGAACCATTTCTTCGTTTTACGCAAAGAACATGCCCAATCCACTACTTTAGGTCCAAAACTCATGTTTGGGGTGGCTTCGCGCAATTTCATTGCCGCACGTCACCCATTCCGAAAACGGGTGTCGGGGTGCATACAAAGCACGAGTTTTTGCCACCGGAACCATTTCTTCGTTTTTCGCAACGAACATGCCCAATCCACTACTTTAGGTCCAAAACTCATGTTTGGGGTGGTTTCGCAATTTCGTTGCCGCACATCACCCTCCGAAAACGGGTGTCGAGGTGCATACAAAGCATGAGTTTTCGCCACAGGAACAATTTTTTTGTTTTTCACAACGAACATGCCCAATCCACTACTTTGTGTCCAAAACTCATGTTTGGGGTGGTTTCACGCAATTTCGTTGCAGCACGTCACCCATTCCCAAAACGGGTGTCGGGTGCGTACAAAGCACGAGTTTCCGCCACCGGAACCATTTCTTCGTTTTTCGCAACGAACATGCCCAATCCACTACTTTAGCTACAAAACACATGTTTGGGGTGGTTTCGCGCAATTTCGTTGCCGCACGTCACCAATTCCGAAAACGGGTGTCGAGGTGCATACAAAGCACGAGTTTCCGCCACCGGAACCATTTCTTCTTTTTTCGCAACGAACATGCCCAATCCACTACTTTAGGTCCAAAACTCATGTTTGGGGTGGCTTCGCGCAATTTCGTTGCCGCACGTCACCCATTCCGAAAACGGGTGTCGCGGTGCATCCAAAGCACGAGTTTTTGCCACCGGAACCATTTCTTCGTTTTTCGCAACGAACATGCCCAATCCACTACTTTAGGTCCAAAACTGATGTTTAGGGTGGTTTCGCAATTTCGTTGCCGCACATCACGTTCCGAAAACGGGTGTCGAGGTGCATACAAAGCATGAGTTTTCGCCACCGGAACAATTTTTTCGTTTTTCACAACGAACATGCCCAATCCACTACTTTGTGTCCAAAACTCATGTTTGGGGTGGTTTCGCGCTATTTCGTTGCAGCACGTCACACATTCCGAAAACTGGAGTCGGGGTGGATACAAAGCACGACTTTTTGCCACCGGAACCACATCTTCGTTTTACGCAACAAACATGCCCAATCCACTACTTTAGGTCCAAAACTCATGTTTGGGGTGGTTTCGCGCAATTTCGTTGCCGCACGTCACCCCTTCCGAAAACGGGTGTTGGGATGCATACAAAGCACGAGTTTTCGCGACCAGAACCATTTCTTCGTTTTACGCAAAGAACATGCCCAATCCACTACTTTAGGTCCAAAACTCATGTTTGGGGTGGCTTCGCGCAATTTCGTTGCCGCACGTCATCCAAAGCACGAGTTTTTGCCACCGGAACCATTTCTTCGTTTTTTCGCAACGAACGTGCCCAATCCACTACTTTAGGTCCAAAACTCATGTTTGGGGTGGTTTCGCAATTTCGTTGCCGCACATCACCTTCCGAAAACGGGTGTCGAGGTGCATACAAAGGATGAGTTTTCGCCACCGGAACAATTTTTTGGTTTTTCACAACGAACATGCCCAATCCACTACTTTGTGTCCAAAACTCATGTTTGGGGTGGTTTCACGCAATTTCGTTGCCGCACGTCACCCATTCCCAAAACGGGTGTCGGGGTGCATACAAAGCACGAGTTTTCGCCACCGGAACCATTTATTCGTATTTCGCAACGAACATGCCCAATCCACTACTTTAGGTACAAAACTCATGTTTGGGGTGGTTTCGCGCAATTTCGTTGCCGCACATCACCAATTCCGAAAACGGGTGTCGAGGTGCATACAAAGCACGAGTTTCCGCCACCGGAACCATTTCTTCGTTTTTCGCAACGAACATGCCCAATCCACTATTTCAGGTCCAAAACTCATGATTGGGGTGGTTTCACGCCATTTCGTTGCCGCACGTCACCCATTCCGAAACGGGTGTCGAGGTGCATACAAAGCACGAGTTTCCGCCACCGGAACCATTTCTTCGTTTTTCGCAACGAACATGCCCAATCCACTACTTTAGGTACAAAACTCATGTTTGGGGTGGTTTCGCGCAATTTCGTTGCCGCACGTCACCAATTCCGAAAATGGGTGTCGAGGTGCATACAAAGCACGAGTTTCCGCCACCGGAACCATTTCTTCGTTTTTCGCAACGAACATGCCCAATCCACTACTTTAGGTCCAAAACTCATGTTTGGGGTGGCTTCGCGCAATTTCGTTGCCGCACGTCACCCATTCCGAAAACGGGTGTCGCGGTGCATCCAAAGCACGAGTTTTTGCCACCGGAACCATTTCTTCGTTTGTCACAACGAACATGCCCAATCCACTACTTTAGGTCCAAAACTCATGTTTGGGGTGGTTTCGCAATTTCGTTGCCGCACATCACCTTCCGAAAACGGGTGTCGAGGTGCGTACAAAGCATGAGTTTTCGCCACCGGAACAATTTTTTCGTTTTTCACAACGAACATGCCCAATCCACTACTTTGTGTCCAAAACTCATGTTTGGGGTGGTTTCACGCAATTTCGTTGCCGCACGTCACCCATTCCCAAAACGGGTGTCGGGGTGCATACAAAGCACGAGTTTTCGCCACCGGAACCATTTATTCGTATTTCGCAACGAGCATGCCCAATCCACTACTTTAGGTACAAAACTCATGTTTGGGGTGGTTTCGCGCAATTTCGTTGCCGCACGTCACCAATTCCGAAAACGGGTGTCGAGGTGCATACAAAGCACGAGTTTCCGCCACCGGAACCATTTCTTCGTTTTTCGCAACGAACATGCCCAATCCACTACTTTAGGTCCAAAACTCATGTTTGGGGTGGTTTCGCAATTTCGTTGCCGCACATCACCTTCCGAAAACGGGTGTCGAGGTGCATACAAAGCATGAGTTTTCGCCACCCGAACAATTTCTTCGTTTTTCACAACGAACTTGCCCAATCCACTACTTTGTGACCAAAACTCATGTTTGGGGTGGTTTCACGCCATTTCGTTGCCGCACGTCACCCATTCCGAAATGGGTGTCGGGGTGCATACAAAGCATGAGTTTTCGCCACCGGAACCATTTATTCGTTTTTCACAACGAACATGCCCAATCCACTACTTTAGGTCCAAAACTCATGTTTGGGGTGGTTTCGCGCAATTTCGTTGCCGCACGTCACCCATTCCCAAAATGGGTGTCGGGGTGCCTACAAAGTATGAGTTTTTGCCACCGAAACCGTTTCTTCGTTTTTCGCAACGAACATGCCCAATCCACTACTTTAGGTCCAAAACTCATGTTTGGGGTGGTTTCACGCAATTTCGTTGCCGCACGTCACCCATTCCGAAAACGGGTGTCAGGGTGCATACAAAGCATGAGTTTTCGCCACGGGAACCATTTCTTCGTTTTTCACAACGAACATGCCCAATCCACTACTTTAGGTCCAAAACTCATGTTTGGGGTGGTTTCGCAATTTCGTTGCCGCACATCACCCATTCTGAAAACGGGTGTCGAGGTGCATACAAAGCACGGGTTTTTGCCACCGGAACCATTTCTTCATTTTTCGCAATGAACATGCCGAATCCACTACTTTAGGTCCAAAGCTCATGTTTGGGGTGGTTTCGCGTAATTTCGTTGCCGCACGTCATCCATTCCGAAACGGGTGTCGGGGTGCAAACAAAGCACGAGTTTTTGCCACCGAAACCATTTCTTCGTTTTTCGCCACGAACATGCCCAATCCACTACTTTAGGTCCAAAACTCATGTTTGGGGTGGTTTCGCGCAATTTCGTTGCCGCACATCACCCATTCCGAAAACGGGTGTCGGGGGTGCATACAAAGCACGACTTTTTGCCACCGACACCATTCCTTCGTTTTTCGCAACGAACATGCCCAATCCACTAATTTAGGTCCAAAACTCATGTTTGGGGTGGTTTCGCGCAATTTCGTTGTCGCACGTCACCAATTCCGAAAACGGGTGTCGAGGTGCATACAAAGCACGAGTTTCCGCCACCAGAACCATTTCTTCGTTTTTCGCAACGAACATGCCCAATCCACTACTTCAGGTCCAAAACTCATGTTTGGGGTGGTTTCACGCCATTTCGTTGCCGCACGTCACCCATTCCGAAACGGGTGTCGAGGTGCATACAAAGCACGAGTTTCCGCCACCGGAACCATTTCTTCGTTTTTCGCAACGAACATGCCCAATCCACTACTTTAGGTACAAAACTCATGTTTGGGGTGGTTTCGCGCAATTTCGTTGCCGCACGTCACCAATTCCGAAAACGGGTGTCGAGGTGTATAGAAAGCACGAGTTTCCGCCACCGGAACCATTTCTTCGTTTTACGCAAAGAACATGCCCAATCCACTACTTTAGGTCCAAAACTCATGTTTGGGGTGGCTTCGCGCAATTTCGTTGCCGCACGTCACCCATTCCGAAAACGGGTGTCGGGGTGCATCCAAAGCACGAGTTTTTGCCACCGGAACCATTTCTTCGTTTTTCGCAACGAACATGCCCAATCCACTACTTTAGGTCCAAAACTCATGTTTGGGGTGGTTTCGCAATTTCGTTGCCGCACATCACCTTCCGAAAACGGGTGTCGAGGTGCATACAAAGCATGAGTTTTCGCCACCGGAACAATTTTTTGGTTTTTCACAACGAACATGCCCAATCCACTACTTTGTGTCCAAAACTCATGTTTGGGGTGGTTTCACGCAATTTCGTTGCCGCACGTCACCCATTCCCAAAACGGGTGTCGGGGTGCATACAAAGCACGAGTTTTCGCCACCGGAACCATTTATTCGTATTTCGCAACGAACATGCCCAATCCACTACTTTAGGTACAAAACTCATGTTTGGGGTGGTTTCGCGCAATTTCGTTGCCGCACATCACCAATTCCGAAAACGGGTGTCGAGGTGCATACAAAGCACGAGTTTCCGCCAGCGGAACCATTTCTTCATTTTTCGCAACGAACATGCCCAATCCACTACTTCAGGTCCAAAACTCATGTTTGGGGTGGTTTCACGCCATTTCGTTGCCGCACGTCACCCATTCCGAAACGGGTGTCGAGGTGCATACAAAGCACGAGTTTCCGCCACCGGAACCATTTCTTCGTTTTTCGCAACGAACATGCCCAATCCACTACTTTAGGTACAAAACTCATGTTTGGGGTGGTTTCGCGCAATTTCGTTGCCGCACGTCACCAATTCCGAAAATGGGTGTCGAGGTGCATACAAAGCACGAGTTTCCGCCACCGGAACCATTTCTTCGTTTTTCGCAACGAACATGCCCAATCCACTACTTTAGGTCCAAAACTCATGTTTGGGGTGGCTTCGCGCAATTTCGTTGCCGCACGTCACCCATTCCGAAAACGGGTGTCGCGGTGCATCCAAAGCACGAGTTTTTGCCACCGGAACCATTTCTTCGTTTTTCGCAACGAACATGCCCAATCCACTACTTTAGGTCCAAAACTCATGTTTGGGGTGGTTTCGCAATTTCGTTGCCGCACATCACCTTCCGAAAACGGGTGTCGAGGTGCATACAAAGCATGAGTTTTCGCCACCGGAACAATTTTTTCGTTTTTCACAACGAACATACCCAATCCACTACTTTGTGTCCAAAACTCATGTTTGGGGTGGTTTCACGCAATTTCGTTGCCGCACGTCACCCATTCCCAAAACGGGTGTCGGGGTGCATACAAAGCACGAGTTTTCGCCACCGGAACCATTTATTCGTATTTCGCAACGAGCATGCCCAATCCACTACTTTAGGTACAAAACTCATGTTTGGGGTGGTTTCGCGCAATTTCGTTGCCGCACGTCACCAATTCCGAAAACGGGTGTCGAGGTGCATACAAAGCACGAGTTTCCGCCACTAGAACCATTTCTTCGTTTTTCGCAACGAACATGCCCAATCCACTACTTTAGGTCCAAAACTCATGTTTGGGGTGGTTTCGCAATTTCGTTGCCGCACATCACCTTCCGAAAACGGGTGTCGAGGTGCATACAAAGCATGAGTTTTCGCCACCCGAACAATTTCTTCGTTTTTCACAACGAACTTGCCCAATCCACTACTTTGTGACCAAGACTCATGTTTGGGGTGGTTTCACGCCATTTCGTTGCCGCACGTCACCCATTCCGAAACGGGTGTCGGGGTGCATACAAAGCATGAGTTTTCGCCACCGGAACCATTTATTCGTTTTTCACAACGAACATGCCCAATCCACTACTTTAGGTCCAAAACTCATGTTTGGGGTGGTTTCGCGCAATTTCGTTGCCGCACGTCACCCATTCCCAAAACGGGTGTCGGGGTGCCTACAAAGTATGAGTTTTTGCCACCGAAACCGTTTCTTCGTTTTTCGCAACGAACATGCCCAATCCACTACTTTAGGTCCAAAACTCATGTTTGGGGTGGTTTCACGCAATTTCGTTGCCGCACGTCACCCATTCCGAAAACGGGTGTCAGGGTGCATACAAAGCATGAGTTTTCGCCACGGGAACCATTTCTTCGTTTTTCACAACGAACATGCCCAATCCACTACTTTAGGTCCAAAACTCATGTTTGGGGTGGTTTCGCAATTTCGTTGCCGCACATCACCCATTCTGAAAACGGGTGTCGAGGTGCATACAAAGCACGGGTTTTTGCCACCGGAACCATTTCTTCATTTTTCGCAATGAACATGCCGAATCCACTACTTTAGGTCCAAAGCTCATGTTTGGGGTGGTTTCGCGCAATTTCGTTGCTGCACGTCATCCATTCCGAAACGGGTGTCGGGGTGCAAACAAAGCACGAGTTTTTGCCACCGAAACCATTTCTTCGTTTTTCGCCACGAACATGCCCAATCCACTACTTTAGGTCCAAAACTCATGTTTGGGGTGGTTTCGCGCAATTTCGTTGCCGCACATCACCCATTCCGAAAACGGGTGTCGGGGGTGCATACAAAGCACGACTTTTTGCCACCGACACCATTTCTTCGTTTTTCGCAACGAACATGCCCAATCCACTACTTTAGGTCCAAAACTCATGTTTGGGGTGGTTTCGCGCAATTTCGTTGTCGCACGTCACCAATTCCGAAAACGGGTGTCGAGGTGCATACAAAGCACGAGTTTCCGCCACCAGAACCATTTCTTCGTTTTTTGCAACGAACATGCCCAATCCACTACTTCAGGTCCAAAACTCATGTTTGGGGTGGTTTCACGCCATTTCGTTGCCGCACGTCACCCATTCCGAAACGGGTGTCGAGGTGCATACAAAGCACGAGTTTCCGCCACCGGAACCATTTCTTCGTTTTTCGCAACGAACATGCCCAATCCACTACTTTAGGTACAAAACTCATGTTTGGGGTGGTTTCGCGCAATTTCGTAGCCGCACGTCACCAATTCCGAAAACGGGTGTCGAGGTGTATAGAAAGCACGAGTTTCCGCCACCGGAACCATTTCTTCGTTTTACGCAAAGAACATGCCCAATCCACTACTTTAGGTCCAAAACTCATGTTTGGGGTGGCTTCGCGCAATTTCGTTGCCGCACGTCACCCATTCCGAAAACGGGTGTCGGGGTGCATCCAAAGCACGAGTTTTTGCCACCGGAACCATTTCTTCGTTTTTCGCAACGAACATGCCCAATCCACTACTTTAGGTCCAAAACTCATGTTTGGGGTGGTTTCGCAATTTCGTTGCCGCACATCACCTTCCGAAAACGGGTGTCGAGGTGCATACAAAGCATGAGTTTTCGCCACCGGAACAATTTTTTGGTTTTTCACAACGAACATGCCCAATCCACTACTTTGTGTCCAAAACTCATGTTTGGGGTGGTTTCACGCAATTTCGTTGCCGCACGTCACCCATTCCCAAAACGGGTGTCGGGGTGCATACAAAGCACGAGTTTTCGCCACCGGAACCATTTATTCGTATTTCGCAACGAGCATGCCCAATCCACTACTTTAGGTACAAAACTCATGTTTGGGGTGGTTTCGCGCAATTTCGTTGCCGCACGTCACCAATTCCGAAAACGGGTGTCGAGGTGCATACAAAGCACGAGTTTCCGCCACTAGAACCATTTCTTCGTTTTTCGCAACGAACATGCCCAATCCACTACTTTAGGTCCAAAACTCATGTTTGGGGTGGTTTCGCAATTTCGTTGCCGCACATCACCTTCCGAAAACGGGTGTCGAGGTGCATACAAAGCATGAGTTTTCGCCACCCGAACAATTTCTTCGTTTTTCACAACGAACTTGCCCAATCCACTACTTTGTGACCAAGACTCATGTTTGGGGTGGTTTCACGCCATTTCGTTGCCGCACGTCACCCATTCCGAAACGGGTGTCGGGGTGCATACAAAGCATGAGTTTTCGCCACCGGAACCATTTATTCGTTTTTCACAACGAACATGCCCAATCCACTACTTTAGGTCCAAAACTCATGTTTGGGGTGGTTTCGCGCAATTTCGTTGCCGCACGTCACCCATTCCCAAAACGGGTGTCGGGGTGCCTACAAAGTATGAGTTTTTGCCACCGAAACCGTTTCTTCGTTTTTCGCAACGAACATGCCCAATCCACTACTTTAGGTCCAAAACTCATGTTTGGGGTGGTTTCACGCAATTTCGTTGCCGCACGTCACCCATTCCGAAAACGGGTGTCAGGGTGCATACAAAGCATGAGTTTTCGCCACGGGAACCATTTCTTCGTTTTTCACAATGAACATGCCCAATCCACTACTTTAGGTCCAAAACTCATGTTTGGGGTGGTTTCGCAATTTCGTTGCCGCACATCACCCATTCTGAAAACGGGTGTCGAGGTGCATACAAAGCACGGGTTTTTGCCACCGGAACCATTTCTTCATTTTTCGCAATGAACATGCCGAATCCACTACTTTAGGTCCAAAGCTCATGTTTGGGGTGGTTTCGCGCAATTTCGTTGCTGCACGTCATCCATTCCGAAACGGGTGTCGGGGTGCAAACAAAGCACGAGTTTTTGCCACCGAAACCATTTCTTCGTTTTTCGCCACGAACATGCCCAATCCACTACTTTAGGTCCAAAACTCATGTTTGGGGTGGTTTCGCGCAATTTCGTTGCCGCACATCACCCATTCCGAAAACGGGTGTCGGGGGTGCATACAAAGCACGACTTTTTGCCACCGACACCATTTCTTCGTTTTTCGCAACGAACATGCCCAATCCACTACTTTAGGTCCAAAACTCATGTTTGGGGTGGTTTCGCGCAATTTCGTTGTCGCACGTCACCAATTCCGAAAACGGGTGTCGAGGTGCATACAAAGCACGAGTTTCCGCCACCAGAACCATTTCTTCGTTTTTTGCAACGAACATGCCCAATCCACTACTTCAGGTCCAAAACTCATGTTTGGGGTGGTTTCACGCCATTTCGTTGCCGCACGTCACCCATTCCGAAACGGGTGTCGAGGTGCATACAAAGCACGAGTTTCCGCCACCGGAACCATTTCTTCGTTTTTCGCAACGAACATGCCCAATCCACTACTTTAGGTACAAAACTCATGTTTGGGGTGGTTTCGCGCAATTTCGTAGCCGCACGTCACCAATTCCGAAAACGGGTGTCGAGGTGTATAGAAAGCACGAGTTTCCGCCACCGGAACCATTTCTTCGTTTTACGCAAAGAACATGCCCAATCCACTACTTTAGGTCCAAAACTCATGTTTGGGGTGGCTTCGCGCAATTTCGTTGCCGCACGTCACCCATTCCGAAAACGGGTGTCGGTGTGCATCCAAAGCACGAGTTTTTGCCACCGGAACCATTTCTTCGTTTTTCGCAACGAACATGCCCAATCCACTACTTTAGGTCCAAAACTCATGTTTGGGGTGGTTTCGCAATTTCGTTGCCGCACATCACCTTCCGAAAACGGGTGTCGAGGTGCATACAAAGCATGAGTTTTCGCCACCGGAACAATTTTTTGGTTTTTCACAACGAACATGCCCAATCCACTACTTTGTGTCCAAAACTCATGTTTGGGGTGGTTTCACGCAATTTCGTTGCCGCACGTCACCCATTCCCAAAACGGGTGTCGGGGTGCATACAAAGCACGAGTTTTCGCCACCGGAACCATTTATTCGTATTTCGCAACGAACATGCCCAATCCACTACTTTAGGTACAAAACTCATGTTTGGGGTGGTTTCGCGCAATTTCGTTGCCGCACATCACCAATTCCGAAAACGGGTGTCGAGGTGCATACAAAGCACGAGTTTCCGCCAGCGGAACCATTTCTTCATTTTTCGCAACGAACATGCCCAATCCACTACTTCAGGTCCAAAACTCATGTTTGGGGTGGTTTCACGCCATTTCGTTGCCGCATGTCACCCATTCCGAAACGGGTGTCGAGGTGCATACAAAGCACGAGTTTCCGCCACCGGAACCATTTCTTCGTTTTTCGCAACGAACATGCCCAATCCACTACTTTAGGTACAAAACTCATGTTTGGGGTGGTTTCGCGCAATTTCGTTGCCGCACGTCACCAATTCCGAAAATGGGTGTCGAGGTGCATACAAAGCACGAGTTTCCGCCACCGGAACCATTTCTTCGTTTTTCGCAACGAACATGCCCAATCCACTACTTTAGGTCCAAAACTCATGTTTGGGGTGGCTTCGCGCAATTTCGTTGCCGCACGTCACCCATTCCGAAAACGGGTGTCGCGGTGCATCCAAAGCACGAGTTTTTGCCACCGGAACCATTTCTTCGTTTTTCGCAACGAACATGCCCAATCCACTACTTTAGGTCCAAAACTCATGTTTGGGGTGGTTTCGCAATTTCGTTGCCGCACATCACCTTCCGAAAACGGGTGTCGAGGTGCATACAAAGCATGAGTTTTCGCCACCGGAACAATTTTTTCGTTTTTCACAACGAACATGCCCAATCCACTACTTTGTGTCCAAAACTCATGTTTGGGGTGGTTTCACGCAATTTCGTTGCCGCACGTCACCCATTCCCAAAACGGGTGTCGGGGTGCATACAAAGCACGAGTTTTCGCCACCGGAACCATTTATTCGTATTTCGCAACGAGCATGCCCAATCCACTACTTTAGGTACAAAACTCATGTTTGGGGTGGTTTCGCGCAATTTCGTTGCCGCACGTCACCAATTCCGAAAACGGGTGTCGAGGTGCATACAAAGCACGAGTTTCCGCCACCAGAACCATTTCTTCGTTTTTCGCAACGAACATGCCCAATCCACTACTTTAGGTCCAAAACTCATGTTTGGGGTGGTTTCGCAATTTCGTTGCCACACATCACCTTCCGAAAACGGGTGTCGAGGTGCATACAAAGCATGAGTTTTCGCCACCCGAACAATTTCTTCGTTTTTCACAACGAACTTGCCCAATCCACTACTTTGTGACCAAGACTCATGTTTGGGGTGGTTTCACGCCATTTCGTTGCCGCACGTCACCCATTCCGAAACGGGTGTCGGGGTGCATACAAAGCATGAGTTTTCGCCACCGGAACCATTTATTCGTTTTTCACAACGAACATGCCCAATCCACTACTTTAGGTCCAAAACTCATGTTTGGGGTGGTTTCGCGCAATTTCGTTGCCGCACGTCACCCATTCCCAAAACGGGTGTCGGGGTGCCTACAAAGTATGAGTTTTTGCCACCGAAACCGTTTCTTCGTTTTTCGCAACGAACATGCCCAATCCACTACTTTAGGTCCAAAACTCATGTTTGGGGTGGTTTCACGCAATTTCGTTGCCGCACGTCACCCATTCCGAAAACGGGTGTCAGGGTGCATACAAAGCATGAGTTTTCGCCACGGGAACCATTTCTTCGTTTTTCACAACGAACATGCCCAATCCACTACTTTAGGTCCAAAACTCATGTTTGGGGTGGTTTCGCAATTTCGTTGCCGCACATCACCCATTCTGAAAACGGGTGTCGAGGTGCATACAAAGCACGGGTTTTTGCCACCGGAACCATTTCTTCATTTTTCGCAATGAACATGCCGAATCCACTACTTTAGGTCCAAAGCTCATGTTTGGGGTGGTTTCGCGTAATTTCGTTGCCGCACGTCATCCATTCCGAAACGGGTGTCGAGGTGCAAACAAAGCACGAGTTTTTGCCACCGAAACCATTTCTTCGTTTTTCGCCACGAACATGCCCAATCCACTACTTTAGGTCCAAAACTCATGTTTGGGGTGGTTTCGCGCAATTTCGTTGCCGCACATCACCCATTCCGAAAACGGGTGTCGGGGGTGCATACAAAGCACGACTGTTTGCCACCGACACCATTTCTTCGTTTTTCGCAACAAACATGCCCAATCCACTACTTTAGGTCCAAAACTCATGTTTGGGGTGGTTTCGCGCAATTTCGTTGTCGCACGTCACCAATTCCGAAAACGGGTGTCGAGGTGCATACAAAGCACGAGTTTCCGCCACCAGAACCATTTCTTCGTTTTTCGCAACGAACATGCCCAATCCACTACTTCAGGTCCAAAACTCATGTTTGGGGTGGTTTCACGCCATTTCGTTGCCGCACGTCACCCATTCCGAAACGGGTGTCGAGGTGCATACAAAGCACGAGTTTCCGCCACCGGAACCATTTCTTCGTTTTTCGCAACGAACATGCCCAATCCACTACTTTAGGTACAAAACTCATGTTTGGGGTGGTTTCGCGCAATTTCGTAGCCGCACGTCACCAATTCCGAAAACGGGTGTCGAGGTGTATAGAAAGCACGAGTTTCCGCCACCGGAACCATTTCTTCGTTTTACGCAAAGAACATGCCCAATCCACTACTTTAGGTCCAAAACTCATGTTTGGGGTGGCTTCGCGCAATTTCGTTGCCGCACGTCACCCATTCCGAAAACGGGTGTCGGGGTGCATCCAAAGCACGAGTTTTTGCCACCGGAACCATTTCTTCGTTTTTCGCAACGAACATGCCCAATCCACTACTTTAGGTCCAAAACTCATGTTTGGGGTGGTTTCGCAATTTCGTTGCCGCACATCACCTTCCGAAAACGGGTGTCGAGGTGCATACAAAGCATGAGTTTTCGCCACCGGAACAATTTTTTTGTTTTTCACAACGAACATGCCCAATCCACTACTTTGTGTCCAAAACTCATGTTTGGGGTGCTTTCACGCAATTTCGTTGCCGCACGTCACCCATTCCCAAAACGGGTGTCGGGGTGGATACAAAGCACGAGTTTTCGCCACCGGAACCATTTATTCGTATTTCGCAACGAACATGCCCAATCCACTACTTTAGGTACAAAACTCATGTTTGGGGTGGTTTCGCGCAATTTCGTTGCCGCACATCACCAATTCCGAAAACGGGTGTCGAGGTGCATACAAAGCACGAGTTTCTGCCAGCGGAACCATTTCTTCATTTTTCGCAACGAACATGCCCAATCCACTACTTCAGGTCCAAAACTCATGTTTGGGGTGGTTTCACGCCATTTCGTTGCCGCACGTCACCCATTCCGAAACGGGTGTCGAGGTGCATACAAAGCACGAGTTTCCGCCACCGGAACCATTTCTTCGTTTTTCGCAACGAACATGCCCAATCCACTACTTTAGGTACAAAACTCATGTTTGGGGTGGTTTCGCGCAATTTCGTTGCCGCACGTCACCAATTCCGAAAATGGGTGTCGAGGTGCATACAAAGCACGAGTTTCCGCCACCGGAACCATTTCTTCGTTTTTCGCAACGAACATGCCCAATCCACTACTTTAGGTCCAAAACTCATGTTTGGGGTGGCTTCACGCAATTTCGTTGCCGCACGTCACCCATTCCGAAAACGGGTGTCGCGGTGCATCCAAAGCACGAGTTTTTGCCACCGGAACCATTTCTTCGTTTTTCGCAACGAACATGCCCAATCCACTACTTTAGGTCCAAAACTCATGTTTGGGGTGGTTTCGCAATTTCGTTGCCGCACATCACCTTCCGAAAACGGGTGTCGAGGTGCATACAAAGCATGAGTTTTCGCCACCGGAACAATTTTTTCGTTTTTCACAACGAACATGCCCAATCCACTACTTTGTGTCCAAAACTCATGTTTGGGGTGGTTTCACGCAATTTCGTTGCCGCACGTCACCCATTCCCAAAACGGGTGTCGGGGTGCATACAAAGCACGAGTTTTCGCCACCGGAACCATTTATTCGTATTTCACAACGAGCATGCCCAATCCACTACTTTAGGTACAAAACTCATGTATGGGGTGGTTTCGCGCAATTTCGTTGCCGCACGTCACCAATTCCGAAAACGGGTGTCGAGGTGCATACAAAGCACGAGTTTCCGCCACCAGAACCATTTCTTCGTTTTTCGCAACGAACATGCCCAATCCACTACTTTAGGTCCAAAACTCATGTTTGGGGTGGTTTCGCAATTTCGTTGCCGCACATCACCTTCCGAAAACGGGTGTCGAGGTGCATACAAAGCATGAGTTTTCGCCACCCGAACAATTTCTTCGTTTTTCACAACGAACTTGCCCAATCCACTACTTTGTGACCAAAACTCATGTTTGGGGTGGTTTCACGCCATTTCGTTGCCGCACGTCACCCATTCCGAAACGGGTGTCGGGGTGCATACAAAGCATGAGTTTTCGCCACCGGAACCATTTATTCGTTTTTCACAACGAACATGCCCAATCCACTACTTTAGGTCCAAAACTCATGTTTGGGGTGGTTTCGCGCAATTTCGTTGCCGCACGTCACCCATTCCCAAAACGGGTGTCGGGGTGCCTACAAAGTATGAGTTTTTGCCACCGAAACCGTTTCTTCGTTTTTCGCAACGAACATGCCCAATCCAATACTTTAGGTCCAAAACTCATGTTTGGGGTGGTTTCACGCAATTTCGTTGCCGCACGTCACCCATTCCGAAAACGGGTGTCAGGGTGCATACAAAGCATGAGTTTTCGCCACGGGAACCATTTCTTCGTTTTTCACAAGAACATGCCCAATCCACTACTTTAGGTCCAAAACTCATGTTTGGGGTGGTTTCGCAATTTCGTTGCCGCACATCATCCATTCTGAAAACGGGTGTCGAGGTGCATACAAAGCACGGGTTTTTGCCACCGGAACCATTTCTTCATTTTTCGCAATGAACATGCCGAATCCACTACTTTAGGTCCAAAGCTCATGTTTGGGGTGGTTTCGCGCAATTTCGTTGCCGCACGTCATCCATTCCGAAACGGGTGTCGGGGTGCAAACAAAGCACGAGTTTTTGCCACCGAAACCATTTCTTCGTTTTTTCGCCACGAACATGCCCAATCCACTACTTTAGGTCCAAAACTCATGTTTGGGGTGGTTTCGCGCAATTTCGTTGCCGCACATCACCCATTCCGAAAACGGGTGTCGGGGGTGCATACAAAGCACGACTTTTTGCCACCGACACCATTTCTTCGTTTTTCGCAACGAACATGCCCAATCCACTACTTTAGGTCCAAAACTCATGTTTGGGGTGGTTTCGCGCAATTTCGTTGTCGCACGTCACCAATTCCGAAAACGGGTGTCGAGGTGCATACAAAGCACGAGTTTCCGCCACCAGAACCATTTCTTCGTTTTTCGCAACGAACATGCCCAATCCACTACTTCAGGTCCAAAACTCATGTTTGGGGTGGTTTCACGCCATTTCGTTGCCGCACGTCACCCATTCCGAAACGGGTGTCGAGGTGCATACAAAGCACGAGTTTCCGCCACCGGAACCATTTCTTCGTTTTTCGCAACGAACATGCCCAATCCACTACTTTAGCTACAAAACTCATGTTTGGGGTGGTTTCGCGCAATTTCGTTGCCGCACGTCACCAATTCCGAAAACGGGTGTCGAGGTGTATAGAAAGCACGAGTTTCCGCCACCGGAACCATTTCTTCGTTTTACGCAAAGAACATGCCCAATCCACTACTTTAGGTCCAAAACTCATGTTTGGGGTGGCTTCGCGCAATTTCGTTGCCGCACGTCACCCATTCCGAAAACGGGTGTCGGGGTGCATCCAAAGCACGAGTTTTTGCCACCGGAACCATTTCTTCGTTTTTTCGCAACAAACATGCCCAATCCACTACTTTAGGTCCAAAACTCATGTTTGAGGTGGTTTCGCAATTTCGTTGCCGCACATCACCTTCCGAAAACGGGTGTCGAGGTGCATACAAAGCATGAGTTTTCGCCACCGGAACAATTTTTTGGTTTTTCACAACGAACATGCCCAATCCACTACTTTGTGTCCAAAACTCATGTTTGGGTTGGTTTCACGCAATTTCGTTGCCGCACGTCACCCATTCCCAAAACGGGTGTCGGGGTGCATAAAAAGCACGAGTTTTCGCCACCGGAACCATTTATTCGTATTTCGCAACGAACATGCCCAATCCACTACTTTAGGTACAAAACTCATGTTTGGGGTGGTTTCGCGCAATTTCGTTGCCGCACATCACCAATTCCGAAAACGGGTGTCGAGGTGCATACAAAGCATGAGTTTCCGCCACCGGAACCATTTCTTCGTTTTTCGCAACGAACATGCCCAATCCACTACTTCAGGTCCAAAACTCATGTTTGGGGTGGTTTCACGCCATTTCGTTGCCGCACGTCACCCATTCCGAAACGGGTGTCGAGGTGCATACAAAGCACGAGTTTCCGCCACCGGAACCATTTCTTCGTTTTTCGCAACGAACATGCCCAATCCACTACTTTAGGTACAAAACTCATGTTTGGGGTGGTTTCGCGCAATTTCGTTGCCGCACGTCACCAATTCCGAAAACGGGTGTCGAGGTGTATAGAAAGCACGAGTTTCCGCCACCGGAACCATTTCTTCGTTTTACGCAAAGAACATGCCCAATCCACTACTTTAGGTCCAAAACTCATGTTTGGGGTGGCTTCGCGCAATTTCGTTGCCGCACGTCACCCATTCCGAAAACGGGTGTCGGGGTGCATCCAAAGCACGAGTTTTTGCCACCGGAACCATTTCTTCGTTTTTCGCAACGAACATGCCCAATCCACTACTTTAGGTCCAAAACTCATGTTTGGGGTGGTTTCGCAATTTCGTTGCCGCACATCACCTTCCGAAAACGGGTGTCGAGGTGCATACAAAGCATGAGTTTTCGCCACCGGAACAATTTTTTTGTTTTTCACAACGAACATGCCCAATCCACTACTTTGTGTCCAAAACTCATGTTTGGGGTGGTTTCACGCAATTTCGTTGCCGCACGTCACCCATTCCCAAAACGGGTGTCGGGGTGCATACAAAGCACGAGTTTTCGCCACCGGAACCATTTATTCGTATTTCGCAACGAACATGCCCAATCCACTACTTTAGGTACAAAACTCATGTTTGGGGTGGTTTCGCGTAATTTCGTTGCCGCACATCACCAATTCCGAAAACGGGTGTCGAGGTGCATACAAAGCACGAGTTTCCGCCAGCGGAACCATTTCTTCATTTTTCGCAACGAACATGCCCAATCCACTACTTCAGGTCCAAAACTCATGTTTGGGGTGGTTTCACGCCATTTCGTTGCCGCACGTCACCCATTCCGAAACGGGTGTCGAGGTGCATACAAAGCACGAGTTTCCGCCACCGGAACCATTTCTTCGTTTTTCGCAACGAACATGCCCAATCCACTACTTTAGGTACAAAACTCATGTTTGGGGTGGTTTCGCGCAATTTCGTTGCCGCACGTCACCAATTCCGAAAATGGGTGTCGAGGTGCATACAAAGCACGAGTTTCCGCCACCGGAACCATTTCTTCGTTTTTCGCAACGAACATGCCCAATCCACTACTTTAGGTCCAAAACTCATGTTTGGGGTGGCTTCGCGCAATTTCGTTGCCGCACGTCACCCATTCCGAAAACGGGTGTCGCGGTGCATCCAAAGCACGAGTTTTTGCCACCGGAACCATTTCTTCGTTTTTCGCAACGAACATGCCCAATCCACTACTTTAGGTCCAAAACTCATGTTTGGGGTGGTTTCGCAATTTCGTTGCCGCACATCACCTTCCGAAAACGGGTGTCGAGGTGCATACAAAGCATGAGTTTTCGCCACCGGAACAATTTTTTCGTTTTTCACAACGAACATGCCCAATCCACTACTTTGTGTCCAAAACTCATGTTTGGGGTGGTTTCACGCAATTTCGTTGCCGCACGTCACCCATTCCCAAAACGGGTGTCGGGGTGCATACAAAGCACGAGTTTTCGCCACCGGAACCATTTATTCGTATTTCGCAACGAGCATGCCCAATCCACTACTTTAGGTACAAAACTCATGTTTGGGGTGGTTTCGCGCAATTTCGTTGCCGCACGTCACCAATTCCGAAAACGGGTGTCGAGGTGATGAAGACATCCACACTACTGATGCATCTATACCAATACAAGTACCAATTTCTGGTCCCATTACTCGCGCTCGTGCTCGTCAACTCAACCATCAGGTGATTACACTCTTGAGTTCATGTCCATCATATTTAGACCATGGAGACCCGTGCACTCTTGTTTTGCTTAGGAATCAGGGAGAAGACCGAAAGGGAAAAGGATTTGAACATGCTGGATTCGGACTACAGAAGAACACCAACTTGTGACGGTCACCACGGTCAGATGCGGGCTCGGATTGGAATGTTCAAGCACAACGTGGAAAGCTTATCAAGTCTATTTTCATATGGATCCGGAATTATAGTCATATCTGTTCTGAGGCCGCCGTAATCGTTGTTTTGTTACCGAAACATTTCCTGCCTTTTCTGCCCATGGTGCTGCGTCACCCTATTTTGGCCCAATGGGTCGTGTATCAAGTTAGGTCCATTAGGGACGCATCCTAGGGTTGCAGCACGACCCCAATACCCTTGTGGTCGTCCTTCCATGTTTATAAACCCCCTAGCCGCCACCAAGAACAGCGGGTTTTGTTTAGATCAAGTTTAGCTCTCGCTACTTGCTTGTAAGCGCGCGTGCTAGATCAGCCGCCCGTCTTCTTGTCTTCGGAACCCCACCATATTAGAGTTTGATTTTGAAACCTACATTTAGATCTGGTAATTCAGTACTTGCTCTACTTGTTCTTGCTAGTTCTTCGATTGCTTGCAGGACGAGTGCCCTAGTGGCCAGGGTGTCACGCTCCACAAGATCGTGACAGCCATAGGAGGTGGTGTATCGGTTGCTAAGGCGCAGCGTCTTTGGAAGGCTGTAGTCGGGCCGTGAACGTCGTCTCCTCCCCCAATCGAGTTATTCCACACCCTCTCATCGAAAGATCGGGCAATCACCCAACGGGTGCACATCAGTTGGTAATCAGAGCAAGGTTTATCGGTGAGAGATTTACTTTTCTTCGCTGTTTTCTTATCTCCTATAGTCCAGAAAAAGCCAAAAAAATAGTAGATTAGTTTTACCGCAATCCTATAAACCATTGAGCATTTACTAGTACTACTTAGTTAGGGCTTGTTGAGTTTTTGGTTGCATCGGTTGTGTCGAGTTGCTGGTCTTAGTTTATTCCTTTAGAGTTTTGAGTTCTACCACGTTTTGGTCACCACGAGATCCACCATCACCCAAAACATCTCTGGTTCGTTTTTGCCACCACGGATACATATCATATCCGATTTGGAAGTTTAAATACAATCTGGAAAGCTTATCTTATCTTCTTTCCAACGGATCTGACCTTATCTCAAAATTCGTTCTGAGCGCTCCGCAATCATCGTAGAGATTTCTGCACTTTCTATATTAACAAGATTTGTTAAATCTGATTTAAAGGGGCTGTTAGCAATATCTTTATTGTTTGGGTTGTCATAGTGAAAAAAAGGGTTTAGGCCCCTGCAAAAAAAAACAGAAGAAGAAGAAAAAAAAGAATAGAAAAGAAAAAAAAGGGAAAAGAAGAAGAAGGGGGCTGAATCTCTAAATCTGTTGTTTCTCTTTGTGCTGTGCTAGTTGTTCTTTTTCAGTGACTACCTTTGTGCCTAGGCTCACGTCTCTAGCCTGGTTTATCCTAGGACCAGCACAGTACCACCGTTGAACGATTATTCAGCTTGCTTTTGTAACTAACGTGGTACTAGTGTATTCCTTGCTTCAGCCCACCTACAACTCTACATATTTCGACTACAGTTTGACAGGTCGTGTTGCTGCGGCACCGATACACTTATTCCACGGTTGCAGACTTGTTGGTTGCTGACCCCTCCTGTTGTGCAAGGTAAGAATTGGTAAGAGCTTGTGTGGCAGGTTGAGAGTGAGCGCCTTGCAGTAGCTACATCCTAATAGTTGTAGAGTTTTCATTCCTTCACGTTTTTTTTTTCTTGTTGCCTCTGTTCGTCTAACCATGGCAGGATTGGAGGTTGATGATGCTTCTCGTAATATGCCACACTCTCCTCGCACCAAGGGTATCATACAACACTTTGTAAGGCTGGTGAAGACGCACACGGAAGGTCTTGATAATGACATGCAGGTGACGAATGAAAAGATGGGGCAATTGGAGGCCACACAGATCGACACAAACACCAAACTTGCAAATGTGGAAATGACAGTTGCTCATATTGACAAGAGCCTTGTCGCACTCTTGAGGCGGTTTGATGAGATGCATGCTAATATCAATGGTGGGCGTGATGAGGGCGCCGAAGGTAACTGGGATGACTATGTTGCTGATACTGAACAAGATGACCAAGAAGCACCTAATCGCCGGCGACTACGTACTAACCGTAGAGGTATGGGTGGTTTTCGCCGACATGAGGTACATGGTAATGATGATGCTTTTAGTAAGGTTAAATTTAAAATACCTCCTTTTGATGGTAAATATGACCCTGATGCTTACATTACTTGGGAGATTGCGGTTGATCAAAAGTTTGCATGCCATGAATTTCCTGAGAATGCGCGGGTTAGAGCTGCTACTAGTGAGTTTACTGATTTTGCTTCTGTTTGGTGGATAGAACATGGTAAGAAGAATCCTAATAACATGCCACAAACTTGGGATGCGTTGAAACGGGTCATGCGGGCTAGATTTGTTCCTTCTTATTATGCACGTGATATGTTACACAAGTTGCAACAATTGAGACAGGGTACTAAAAGTGTAGAAGAATATTATCAGGAATTACAAATGGGTATGCTGCGTTGTAACATAGAGGAGGGTGAGGAATCTGCTATGGCTAGATTTTTGGGCGGGTTAAATAGGGAAATTCAGGACATCCTTGCTTATAAAGATTATGCTAATGTAACCCGATTGTTTCATCTTGCTTGCAAAGCTGAAAGGGAAGTGCAGGGACGACGTGCTAGTGCAAGGTCTAATGTTTCTGCAGGAAAATCTACACCATGGCAACAGCGCACGACTACGTCCATGACCGGCCGTACACCAGCACCAACTCCCTCGCCAAGTCGACCAGCACCCCCGCCTTCCTCCAGCGACAAACCACGTGCATCTTCCACAAATTCAGCAACCAAATCTGCCCAGAAACCCGCAGGTAGTGCCTCTTCAGTAGCTTCCACAGGTAGAACAAGAGATGTTCTGTGTTATCGATGCAAGGGCTATGGACACGTGCAGCGTGATTGTCCTAATCAGCGTGTTTTGGTGGTAAAAGACGATGGTGGGTATTCCTCTGCTAGTGATTTGGATGAAGCTACACTTGCTTTGCTTGCGGCTGATGATGCAGGCACTAAGGAACCACCCGAAGAACAGATTGGTGCAGATGATGCAGAGCATTATGAGAGCCTCATTGTACAGCGTGTGCTTAGTGCACAAATGGAGAAGGCAGAGCAGAATCAGCGACATACATTGTTTCAAACAAAGTGTGTCATTAAGGAGCGTTCATGTCGTTTGATCATTGATGGAGGTAGCTGCAACAACTTGGCTAGCAGCGACATGGTGGAGAAGCTTGCACTTACGACCAAACCGCACCCGCATCCATATCACATTCAATGGCTTAACAATAGTGGTAAGGTCAAGGTAACCAAGCTGGTACGAATTAATTTTGCTATTGGTTCATATCGTGATGTTGTTGACTGTGATGTTGTGCCTATGGATGCTTGTAATATTCTGCTAGGTAGACCATGGCAATTTGATTCAGATTGTATGCATCATGGTAGATCAAATCAATATTCTCTCATATACCATGATAAGAAAATTATTTTGCTTCCCATGTCCCCTGAGGCTATTGTGCGTGATGATGTTGCTAAAGCTACCAAAGCTAAAACTGAGAACAACAAGAATATTAAAGCTGTTGGTAATAACAAAGATGGGATAAAATTGAAAGGACATTGCTTGCTTGCAACAAAAACTGATGTTAATGAATTATTTGCTTCCACTACTGTTGCCTACGCCTTGGTATGCAAGGATGCTTTGATTTCAATTCAAGATATGCAGCATTCTTTGCCTCCTGTTATTGCTAACATTTTGCAGGAGTATTCTGATGTATTTCCATGTGAGATACCAGAGGGGCTGCCACCTATACGAGGGATTGAGCACCAAATTGATCTTATTCCTGGTGCATCTTTGCCGAATCGTGCGCCATATAGGACAAATCCAGAGGAAACAAAAGAAATTCAGCGACAAGTGCAAGAACTACTCGACAAAGGTTACGTGCGTGAGTCTCTTAGTCCGTGTGCTGTTCCGGTTATTTTAGTGCCTAAAAAAGATGGAACATGGCGTATGTGTGTTGATTGTAGGGCTATTAATAATATCACGATACGTTATCGACACCCTATTCCACGTTTAGATGATATGCTTGATGAATTGAGTGGTGCCATTGTCTTTTCTAAAGTTGATTTGCGTAGTGGGTACCACCAGATTCGTATGAAATTGGGAGATGAATGGAAAACTGTTTTCAAAACTAAGTTCGGATTGTATGAGTGGTTAGTCATGCCTTTTGGGTTAACTAATGCACCTAGCACTTTCATGAGATTAATGAACGAGGTTTTGCGTGCCTTCATTGGAAAATTTGTGGTAGTATACTTTGATGACATATTGATCTACAGCAAATCTATGGATGAACATGTTGATCACATGCGTGCTGTTTTTAATGCTTTACGAGATGCACGTTTATTTGGTAACCTTGAGAAGTGCACATTTTGCACCGATCGAGTTTCGTTTCTTGGTTATGTTGTGACTCCACAGGGAATTGAGGTTGATCAAGCCAAGGTAGAAGCGATACATGGATGGCCTATGCCAAAGACTATCACACAGGTGCGGAGTTTCCTAGGACTTGCTGGCTTCTATCGCCGTTTTGTGAAGGACTTTAGCACCATTGCTGCACCTTTGAATGAGCTTACGAAGAAGGGAGTGCATTTTAGTTGGGGCAAAGTACAAGAGCACGCTTTCAACGTGCTGAAAGATAAGTTGACACATGCACCTCTCCTCCAACTTCCTGATTTTAATAAGACTTTTGAGCTTGAATGTGATGCTAGTGGAATTGGATTGGGTGGTGTTTTGTTACAAGAAGGCAAACCTGTTGCATATTTTAGTGAAAAATTGAGTGGGTCTGTTCTAAATTATTCTACTTATGATAAGGAATTATATGCTCTTGTGCGAACATTAGAAACATGGCAGCATTATTTGTGGCCCAAAGAGTTTGTTATTCATTCTGATCATGAATCTTTGAAACATATTCGTAGTCAAGGAAAACTGAACCGTAGACATGCTAAGTGGGTTGAATTTATCGAATCGTTTCCTTATGTTATTAAGCACAAGAAAGGAAAAGAGAATATCATTGCTGACGCTTTGTCTAGGAGATATACTTTGCTGAATCAACTTGACTACAAAATCTTTGGATTAGAGACGATTAAAGACCAATATGTTCATGATGCTGATTTTAAAGATGTGTTGCTGCATTGTAAAGATGGGAAAGGATGGAACAAATATATCGTTAGTGATGGGTTTGTGTTTAGAGCTAACAAGCTATGCATTCCAGCTAGCTCCGTTCGTTTGTTGTTGTTACAGGAAGCACATGGAGGTGGCTTAATGGGACATTTTGGAGCAAAGAAAACGGAGGACATACTTGCTGGTCATTTCTTTTGGCCCAAGATGAGAAGAGATGTGGTGAGATTGGTTGCTCGTTGCACGACATGTCAAAAGGCGAAGTCACGGTTAAATCCACACGGTTTGTATTTGCCTCTACCCGTTCCTAGTGCTCCTTGGGAAGATATTTCTATGGATTTTGTGCTGGGATTGCCTAGGACTAGGAAGGGACGTGATAGTGTGTTTGTGGTTGTTGATAGATTTTCTAAGATGGCACATTTCATACCATGTCATAAAACTGACGATGCTACTCATATTGCTGATTTGTTCTTTCGTGAAATTGTTCGCTTGCATGGTGTGCCCAACACAATCGTTTCTGATCGTGATGCTAAATTTCTTAGTCATTTTTGGAGGACTTTGTGGGCAAAATTGGGGACTAAGCTTTTATTTTCTACTACATGTCATCCTCAAACTGATGGTCAAACTGAAGTTGTGAATAGAACTTTGTCTACTATGTTAAGGGCAATTCTAAAGAAGAATATTAAGATGTGGGAGGACTGTTTGCCTCATGTTGAATTTGCTTATAATCGATCATTGCATTCTACTACAAAGATGTGCCCATTTCAGATTGTATATGGTTTGTTGCCTCGTGCTCCTATTGATTTAATGCCTTTGCCATCTTCTGAAAAACTAAATTTTGATGCTACTAGGCGTGCTGAATTGATGTTAAAACTGCATGAAACTACTAAAGAAAACATAGAGCGTATGAATGCTAGATATAAGTTTGCTAGTGATAAAGGTAGAAAGGAAATAAATTTTGAACCTGGAGATTTAGTTTGGTTGCATTTGAGAAAGGAAAGGTTTCCTGAATTACGAAAATCTAAATTGTTGCCTCGAGCCGATGGACCGTTTAAAGTGCTAGAGAAAATTAACGACAATGCATATAGGCTAGATCTGCCTGCAGACTTTGGGGTTAGCCCCACATTTAACATTGCAGATTTAAAGCCCTACTTGGGAGAGGAAGTTGAGCTTGAGTCGAGGACGACTCAAATGCAAGAAGGGGAGAATGATGAAGACATCCACACTACTGATGCATCTATACCAATACAAGTACCAATTTCTGGTCCCATTACTCGCGCTCGTGCTCGTCAACTCAACCATCAGGTGATTACACTCTTGAGTTCATGTCCATCATATTTAGACCATGGAGACCCGTGCACTCTTGTTTTGCTTAGGAATCAGGGAGAAGACCGAAAGGGAAAAGGATTTGAACATGCTGGATTCGGACTACAGAAGAACACCAACTTGTGACGGTCACCACGGTCAGATGCGGGCTCGGATTGGAATGTTCAAGCACAACGTGGAAAGCTTATCAAGTCTATTTTCATATGGATCCGGAATTATAGTCATATCTGTTCTGAGGCCGCCGTAATCGTTGTTTTGTTACCGAAACATTTCCTGCCTTTTCTGCCCATGGTGCTGCGTCACCCTATTTTGGCCCAATGGGTCGTGTATCAAGTTAGGTCCATTAGGGACGCATCCTAGGGTTGCAGCACGACCCCAATACCCTTGTGGTCGTCCTCCCATGTTTATAAACCCCCTAGCCGCCACCAAGAACAGCGGGTTTTGTTTAGATCAAGTTTAGCTCTCGCTACTTGCTTGTAAGCGCGCGTGCTAGATCAGCCGCCCGTCTTCTTGTCTTCGGAACCCCACCATATTAGAGTTTGATTTTGAAACCTACATTTAGATCTGGTAATTCAGTACTTGTTCTACTTGTTCTTGCTAGTTCTTCGATTGCTTGCAGGACGAGTGCCCTAGTGGCCAGGGTGTCACGCTCCACAAGATCGTGACAGCCATAGGAGGTGGTGTATCGGTTGCTAAGGCGCAGCGTCTTTGGAAGGCTGTAGTCGGGCCGTGAACGTCGTCTCCTCCCCCAATCGAGTTATTCCACACCCTCTCATCGAAAGATCGGGCAATCACCCAACGGGTGCACATCACGAGGTGCATACAAAGCACGAGTTTCCGCCACCAGAACCATTTCTTCGTTTTTTGCAACGAACATGCCCAATCCACTACTTTAGGTCCAAAACTCATGTTTGGGGTGGTTTCGCAATTTCGTTGCCGCACATCACCTTCCGAAAACGGGTGTCGAGGTGCATACAAAGCATGAGTTTTCGCCACCCGAACAATTTCTTCGTTTTTCACAACGAACCTGCCCAATCCACTACTTTGTGACCAAAACTCATGTTTGGGGTGGTTTCACGCCATTTCGTTGCCGCACGTCACCCATTCCGAAACGGGTGTCGGGGTGCACACAAAGCATGAGTTTTCGCCACCGGAACCATTTATTCGTTTTTCACAACGAACATGCCCAATCCACTACTTTAGGTCCAAAACTCATGTTTGGGGTGGTTTCGCGCAATTTCGTTGCCGCACGTCACCCATTCCCAAAACGGGTGTCGGGGTGCCTACAAAGTATGAGTTTTTGCCACCGAAACCGTTTCTTCGTTTTTTGCAACGAACATGCCCAATCCACTACTTTACGTCCAAAACTCATGTTTGGGGTGGTTTCACGCAATTTCGTTGCCGCACGTCACCCATTCCGAAAACGGGTGTCAGGGTGCATACAAAGCATGAGTTTTCGCCACGGGAACCATTTCTTCGTTTTTCACAACGAACATGCCCAATCCACTACTTTAGGTCCAAAACTCATGTTTGGGGTGGTTTCGCAATTTCGTTGCCGCACATCACCCATTCTGAAAACGGGTGTCGAGGTGCATACAAAGCACGGGTTTTTGCCACCGGAACCATTTCTTCATTTTTCGCAATGAACATGCCGAATCCACTACTTTAGGTCCAAAGCTCATGTTTGGGGTGGTTTCGCGCAATTTCGTTGCCGCACGTCATCCATTCCGAAACGGGTGTCGGGGTGCAAACAAAGCACGAGTTTTTGCCACCGAAACCATTTCTTCGTTTTTCGCCACGAACATGCCCAATCCACTACTTTAGGTCCAAAACTCATGTTTGGGGTGGTTTCGCGCAATTTCGTTGCCGCACATCACCCATTCCGAAAACGGGTGTCGGGGGTGCATACAAAGCACGACTTTTTGCCACCGACACCATTTCTTCGTTTTTCGCAACGAACATGCCCAATCCACTACTTTAGGTCCAAAACTCATGTTTGGGGTGGTTTCGCGCAATTTCGTTGTCGCACGTCACCAATTCCGAAAACGGGTGTCGAGGTGCATACAAAGCACGAGTTTCCGCCACCAGAACCATTTCTTCGTTTTTCGCAACGAACATGCCCAATCCACTACTTCAGGTCCAAAACTCATGTTTGGGGTGGTTTCACGCCATTTCGTTGCCGCACGTCACCCATTCCGAAACGGGTGTCGAGGTGCATACAAAGCACGAGTTTCCGCCACCGGAACCATTTCTTCGTTTTTCGCAACGAACATGCCCAATCCACTACTTTAGGTACAAAACTCATGTTTGGGGTGGTTTCGCGCAATTTCGTTGCCGCACGTCACCAATTCCGAAAACGGGTGTCGAGGTGTATAGAAAGCACGAGTTTCCGCCACCGGAACCATTTCTTCGTTTTACGCAAAGAACATGCCCAATCCACTACTTTAGGTCCAAAACTCATGTTTGGGGTGGCTTCGCGCAATTTCGTTGCCGCACGTCACCCATTCCGAAAACGGGTGTCGGGGTGCATCCAAAGCACGAGTTTTTGCCACCGGAACCATTTCTTCGTTTTTCGCAACGAACATGCCCAATCCACTACTTTAGGTCCAAAACTCATGTTTGAGGTGGTTTCGCAATTTCGTTGTCGCACATCACCTTCCGAAAACGGGTGTCGAGGTGCATACAAAGCATGAGTTTTCGCCACCGGAACAATTTTTTGGTTTTTCACAACGAACATGCCCAATCCACTACTTTGTGTCCAAAACTCATGTTTGGGTTGGTTTCACGCAATTTCGTTGCCGCACGTCACCCATTCCCAAAACGGGTGTCGGGGTGCATACAAAGCACGAGTTTTCGCCACCGGAACCATTTATTCGTATTTCGCAACGAACATGCCCAATCCACTACTTTAGGTACAAAACTCATGTTTGGGGTGGTTTCGCGCAATTTCGTTGCCGCACATCACCAATTCCGAAAACGGGTGTCGAGGTGCATACAAAGCATGAGTTTCCGCCACCGGAACCATTTCTTCGTTTTTCGCAACGAACATGCCCAATCCACTACTTCAGGTCCAAAACTCATGTTTGGGGTGGTTTCACGCCATTTCGTTGCCGCACGTCACCCATTCCGAAACGGGTGTCGAGGTGCATACAAAGCACGAGTTTCCGCCACCGGAACCATTTCTTCGTTTTTCGCAATGAACATGCCCAATCCACTACTTTAGGTACAAAACTCATGTTTGGGGTGGTTTCGCGCAATTTCGTTGCCGCACGTCACCAATTCCGAAAATGGGTGTCGAGGTGCATACAAAGCACGAGTTTCCGCCACCAGAACCATTTCTTCGTTTTTCGCAACGAACATGCCCAATCCACTACTTTAGGTCCAAAACTCATGTTTGGGGTGGCTTCGCGCAATTTCGTTGCGGCACGTCACCCATTCCGAAAACGGGTGTCGCGGTGCATCCAAAGCACGAGTTTTTGCCACCGGAACCATTTCTTCGTTTTTCGCAACGAACATGCCCAATCCACTACTTTAGGTCCAAAACTCATGTTTGGGGTGGTTTCGCAATTTCGTTGCCGCACATCACCTTCCGAAAACGGGTGTCGAGGTGCATACAAAGCATGAGTTTTCGCCACCGGAACAATTTTTTTGTTTTTCACAACGAACATGCCCAATCCACTACTTTGTGTCCAAAACTCATGTTTGGGGTGGTTTCACGCAATTTCGTTGCCGCACGTCACCCATTCCCAAAACGGGTGTCGGGGTGCATACAAAGCATGAGTTTTCGCCACCGGAACAATTTTTTGGTTTTTCACAACGAACATGCCCAATCCACTACTTTGTGTCCAAAACTCATGTTTGGGTTGGTTTAACGCAATTTCGTTGCCGCACGTCACCCATTCCCAAAACGGGTGTCGGGGTGCATACAAAGCACGAGTTTTCGCCACCGGAACCATTTATTCGTATTTCGCAACGAACATGCCCAATCCACTACTTTAGGTACAAAACTCATGTTTGGGGTGGTTTCGCGCAATTTCGTTGCCGCACATCACCAATTCCGAAAACGGGTGTCGAGGTGCATACAAAGCATGAGTTTCCGCCACCGGAACCATTTCTTCGTTTTTCGCAACGAACATGCCCAATCCACTACTTCAGGTCCAAAACTCATGTTTGGGGTGGTTTCACGCCATTTCGTTGCGCACGTCACCCATTCCGAAACGGGTGTCGAGGTGCATACAAAGCACGAGTTTCCGCCACCGGAACCATTTCTTCGTTTTTCGCAACGAACATGCCCAATCCACTACTTTAGGTACAAAACTCATGTTTGGGGTGGTTTCGCGCAATTTCGTTGCCGCACGTCACCCATTCCGAAAACGGGTGTCAGGGTGCATACAAAGCATGAGTTTTCGCCACGGGAACCATTTCTTCGTTTTTCACAACGAACATGCCCAATCCACTACTTTAGGTCCAAAACTCATGTTTGGGGTGGTTTCGCAATTTCGTTGCCGCACATCACCCATTCCGAAAACGGGTGTCGAGGTGCATACAAAGCACGGGTTTTTGCCACCGGAACCATTTCTTCATTTTTCGCAATGAACATGCCGAATCCACTACTTTAGGTCCAAAGATCATGTTTGGGGTGGTTTCGCGCAATTTCGTTGCCGCACGTCACCCATTCCGAAACGGGTGTCGGGGTGCAAACAAAGCACGAGTTTTTGCCACCGAAACCATTTCTTCGTTTTTCGCCACGAACATGCCCAATCCACTACTTTAGGTCCAAAACTCATGTTTGGGGTGGTTTCGCGCAATTTCGTTGCCGCACATCACCCATTCCGAAAACGGTTGTCGGGGGTGCATACAAAGCACGACTTTTTGCCACCGACACCATTTCTTCGTTTTTCGCAACGAACATGCCCAATCCACTACTTTAGGTCCAAAACTCATGTTTGGGGTGGTTTCGCGCAATTTTGTTGTCGCACGTCACCAATTCCGAAAACGGGTGTCGAGGTGCATACAAAGCACGAGTTTCCGCCACCGGAACCATTTCTTCGTTTTTCGCAACGAACATGCCCAATCCACTACTTCAGGTCCAAAACTCATGTTTGGGGTGGTTTCACGCCATTTCGTTGCCGCACGTCACCCATTCCGAAACGGGTGTCGAGGTGCATACAAAGCACGAGTTTCCGCCACCGGAACCATTTCTTCGTTTTTCGCAACGAACATGCCCAATCCACTACTTTAGGTACAAAACTCATGTTTGGGGTGGTTTCGCGCAATTTCGTTGCCGCACGTCACCAATTCCGAAAACGGTTGTCGAGGTGTATAGAAAGCACGAGTTTCTGCCACCGGAACCATTTCTTCGTTTTTTGCAACGAACATGCCCAATCCACTACTTTAGGTCCAAAACTCATGTTTGGGGTGGTTTCGCGCAATTTCGTTGCCGCACGTCACCTATTCCGAAAACGGGTGTCGCGGTGCATCCAAAGCACGAGTTTTTGCCACCGGAACCATTTCTTCGTTTTTCGCAACGAACATGCCCAATCCACTACTTTAGGTCCAAAACTCATGTTTGGGGTGGTTTCGCAATTTCGTTGCCGCACATCACCTTCCGAAAACGGGTGTCGAGGTGCATACAAAGCATGAGTTTTCGCCACCGGAACAATTTTTTCGTTTTTCACAACGAACATGCCCAATCCACTACTTTGTGTCCAAAACTCATGTTTGGGGTGGTTTCACGCAATTTCGTTGCCGCACGTCACCCATTCCCAAAACGGGTGTCGGGGTGCATACAAAGCACGAGTTTTCGCCACCGGAACCATTTATTCGTATTTCACAACGAGCATGCCCAATCCACTACTTTAGGTACAAAACTCATGTTTGGGGTGGTTTCGCGCAATTTCGTTGTTGCACGTCACCAATTCCGAAAACGGGTGTCGAGGTGCATACAAAGCACGAGTTTCCGCCACCGGAACCATTTCTTCGTTTTTCGCAACGAACATGCCCAATCCACTACTTTAGGTCCAAAACTCATGTTTGGGGTGGTTTCGCAATTTCGTTGCCGCACATCACCTTCCGAAAACGGGTGTCGAGGTGCATACAAAGCATGAGTTTTCGCCACCGGAACAATTTTTTGGTTTTTCACAACGAACATGCCCAATCCACTACTTTGTGTCCAAAACTCATGTTTGGGTTGGTTTCACGCAATTTCGTTGCCGCACGTCACCCATTCCCAAAACGGGTGTCGGGGTGCATACAAAGCACGAGTTTTCGCCACCGGAACCATTTATTCGTATTTCGCAACGAACATGCCCAATCCACTACTTTAGGTACAAAACTCATGTTTGGGGTGGTTTCGCGCAATTTCGTTGCCGCACATCACCAATTCCGAAAACGGGTGTCGAGGTGCATACAAAGCATGAGTTTCCGCCACCGGAACCATTTCTTCGTTTTTCGCAACGAACATGCCCAATCCACTACTTCAGGTCCAAAACTCATGTTTGGGGTGGTTTCACGCCATTTCGTTGCCGCACGTCACCCATTCCGAAACGGGTGTCGAGGTGCATACAAAGCACGAGTTTCCGCCACCGGAACCATTTCTTCGTTTTTCGCAACGAACATGCCCAATCCACTACTTTAGGTACAAAACTCATGTTTGGGGTGGTTTCGCGCAATTTCGTTGCCGCACGTCACCCATTCCCAAAACGGGTGTCGGGGTGCCTACAAAGTATGAGTTTTTGCCACCGAAACCGTTTCTTCGTTTTTCGCAACGAACATGCCCAATCCACTACTTTAGGTCCAAAACTCATGTTTGGGGTGGTTTCACGCAATTTCGTTGCCGCACGTCACCCATTCCGAAAACGGGTGTCAGGGTGCATACAAAGCATGAGTTTTCGCCACGGGAACCATTTCTTCGTTTTTCACAACGAACATGCCCAATCCACTACTTTAGGTCCAAAACTCATGTTTGGGGTGGTTTCGCAATTTCGTTGCCGCACATCACCCATTCCGAAAACGGGTGTCGAGGTGCATACAAAGCACGGGTTTTTGCCACCGGAACCATTTCTTCATTTTTCGCAATGAACATGCCGAATCCACTACTTTAGGTCCAAAGATCATGTTTGGGGTGGTTTCGCGCAATTTCGTTGCCGCACGTCACCCATTCCGAAACGGGTGTCGGGGTGCAAACAAAGCACGAGTTTTTGCCACCGAAACCATTTCTTCGTTTTTCGCCACGAACATGCCCAATCCACTACTTTAGGTCCAAAACTCATGTTTGGGGTGGTTTCGCGCAATTTCGTTGCCGCACATCACCCATTCCGAAAACGGGTGTCGGGGGTGCATACAAAGCACGACTTTTTGCCACCGACACCATTTCTTCGTTTTTCGCAACGAACATGCCCAATCCACTACTTTAGGTCCAAAACTCATGTTTGGGGTGGTTTCGCGCAATTTTGTTGTCGCACGTCACCAATTCCGAAAACGGGTGTCGAGGTGCATACAAAGCACGAGTTTCCGCCACCGGAACCATTTCTTCGTTTTTCGCAACGAACATGCCCAATCCACTACTTCAGGTCCAAAACTCATGTTTGGGGTGGTTTCACGCCATTTCGTTGCCGCACGTCACCCATTCCGAAACGGGTGTCGAGGTGCATACAAAGCACGAGTTTCCGCCACCGGAACCATTTCTTCGTTTTTCGCAACGAACATGCCCAATCCACTACTTTAGGTACAAAACTCATGTTTGGGGTGGTTTCGCGCAATTTCGTTGCCGCACGTCACCAATTCCGAAAACGGTTGTCGAGGTGTATAGAAAGCACGAGTTTCTGCCACCGGAACCATTTCTTCGTTTTTCGCAACGAACATGCCCAATCCACTACTTTAGGTCCAAAACTCATGTTTGGGGTGGTTTCGCGCAATTTCGTTGCCGCACGTCACCCATTCCGAAAACGGGTGTCGCGGTGCATCCAAAGCACGAGTTTTTGCCACCGGAACCATTTCTTCGTTTTTCGCAACGAACATGCCCAATCCACTACTTTAGGTCCAAAACTCATGTTTGGGGTGGTTTCGCAATTTCGTTGCCGCACATCACCTTCCGAAAACGGGTGTCGAGGTGCATACAAAGCATGAGTTTTCGCCACCGGAACAATTTTTTCGTTTTTCACAACGAACATGCCCAATCCACTACTTTGTGTCCAAAACTCATGTTTGGGGTGGTTTCACGCAATTTCGTTGCCGCACGTCACCCATTCCCAAAACGGGTGTCGGGGTGCATACAAAGCACGAGTTTTCGCCACCGGAACCATTTATTCGTATTTCACAACGAGCATGCCCAATCCACTACTTTAGGTACAAAACTCATGTTTGGGGTGGTTTCGCGCAATTTCGTTGCTGCATGTCACCAATTCCGAAAACGGGTGTCGAGGTGCATACAAAGCACGAGTTTCCGCCACCGGAACCATTTCTTCGTTTTTCGCAACGAACATGCCCAATCCACTACTTTAGGTCCAAAACTCATGTTTGGGGTGGTTTCGCAATTTTGTTGCCTCACATCACCTTCCGAAAACGGGTGTCGAGGTGCATACAAAGCATGAGTTTTCGCCACCGGAACAATTTTTTGGTTTTTCACAACGAACATGCCCAATCCACTACTTTGTGTCCAAAACTCATGTTTGGGTTGGTTTCACGCAATTTCGTTGCCGCACGTCACCCATTCCCAAAACGGGTGTCGGGGTGCATACAAAGCACGAGTTTTCGCCACCGGAACCATTTATTCGTATTTCGCAACGAACATGCCCAATCCACTACTTTAGGTACAAAACTCATGTTTGGGGTGGTTTCGCGCAATTTCGTTGCCGCACATCACCAATTCCGAAAACGGGTGTCGAGGTGCATACAAAGCATGAGTTTCCGCCACCGGAACCATTTCTTCGTTTTTCGCAACGAACATGCCCAATCCACTACTTCAGGTCCAAAACTCATGTTTGGGGTGGTTTCACGCCATTTCGTTGCCGCACGTCACCCATTCCGAAACGGGTGTCGAGGTGCATACAAAGCACGAGTTTCCGCCACCGGAACCATTTCTTCGTTTTTCGCAACGAACATGCCCAATCCACTACTTTAGGTACAAAACTCATGTTTGGGGTGGTTTCGCGCAATTTCGTTGCCGCACGTCACCAATTCCGAAAACGGTTGTCGAGGTGTATAGAAAGCACGAGTTTCTGCCACCGGAACCATTTCTTTGTTTTTCGCAACGAACATGCCCAATCCACTACTTTAGGTCCAAAACTCATGTTTGGGGTGGCTTCGCGCAATTTCGTTGCCGCACGTCACCCATTCCGAAAACGGGTGTCGCGGTGCATCCAAAGCACGAGTTTTTGCCACCGGAACCATTTCTTCGTTTTTTCGCAACGAACATGCCCAATCCACTACTTTAGGTCCAAAACTCATGTTTGGGGTGGTTTCGCAATTTCGTTGCCGCACATCACCTTCCGAAAACGGGTGTCGAGGTGCATACAAAGCATGAGTTTTCGCCACCGGAACAATTTTTTTGTTTTTCACAACGAACATGCCCAATCCACTACTTTGTGTCCAAAACTCATGTTTGGGGTGGTTTCACGCAATTTCGTTGCCGCACGTCACCCATTCCCAAAACGGGTGTCGGGGTGCATACAAAGCACGAGTTTTCGCCACCGGAACCATTTATTCGTATTTCGCAACGAGCATGCCCAATCCACTACTTTAGGTACAAAACTCATGTTTGGGGTGGTTTCGCGCAATTTCGTTGCCGCACGTCACCAATTCCGAAAACGGGTGTCGAGGTGCATACAAAGCACGAGTTTCCGCCACCGGAACCATTTCTTCGTTTTTCGCAACGAACATGCCCAATCCACTACTTTAGGTCCAAAACTCATGTTTGGGGTGGTTTCGCAATTTCGTTGCCGCACATCACCTTCCGAAAACGGGTGTCGAGGTGCATACAAAGCATGAGTTTTCGCCACCCGAACAATTTCTTCGTTTTTCACAACGAACTTGCCCAATCCACTACTTAGTGACCAAAACTCATGTTTGGGGTGGTTTCACGCCATTTCGTTGCCGCACGTCACCCATTCCGAAACGGGTGTCGGGGTGCATACAAAGCATGAGTTTTCGCCACTGGAACCATTTATTCGTTTTTCACAACGAACATGCCCAATCCACTACTTTAGGTCCAAAACTCATGTTTGGGGTGGTTTTGCGCAATTTCGTTGCCGCACGTCACCCATTCCCAAAACGGGTGTCGGGGTGCCTACAAAGTATGAGTTTTTGCCACCGAAACCGTTTCTTCGTTTTTCGCAACGAACATGCCCAATCCACTACTTTAGGTCCAAAACTCATGTTTGGGGTGGTTTCACGCAATTTCGTTGCCGCACGTCACCCATTCCGAAAACGGGTGTCAGGGTGCATACAAAGCATGAGTTTTCGCCACGGGAACCATTTCTTCGTTTTTCACAACGAACATGCCCAATCCACTACTTTAGGTCCAAAACTCATGTTTGGGGTGGTTTCGCAATTTCGTTGCCGCACATCACCCATTCCGAAAACGGGTGTCGAGGTGCATACAAAGCACGGGTTTTTGCCACCGGAACCATTTCTTCATTTTTCCCAATGAACATGCCGAATCCACTACTTTAGGTCCAAAGCTCATGTTTGGGGTGGTTTCGCGCAATTTCGTTGCCGCACGTCACCCATTCCGAAACGGGTGTCGGGGTGCAAACAAAGCACGAGTTTTTGCCACCGAAACCATTTCTTCGTTTTTCGCCACGAACATGCCCAATCCACTACTTTAGGTCCAAAACTCATGTTTGGGGTGGTTTCGCGCAATTTCGTTGCCGCACATCACCCATTCCGAAAACGGGTGTCGGGGGTGCATACAAAGCACGACTTTTTGCCACCGACACCATTTCTTCGTTTTTCGCAACGAACATGCCCAATCCACTACTTTAGGTCCAAAACTCATGTTTGGGGTGGTTTCGCGCAATTTCGTTGTCGCACGTCACCAATTCCGAAAACGGGTGTCGAGGTGCATACAAAGCACGAGTTTCCGCCACCAGAACCATTTCTTCGTTTTTCGCAACGAACATGCCCAATCCACTACTTCAGGTCCAAAACTCATGTTTGGGGTGGTTTCACGCCATTTCGTTGCCGCACGTCACCCATTCCGAAACGGGTGTCGAGGTGCATACAAAGCACGAGTTTCCGCCACCGGAACCATTTCTTCGTTTTTCGCAACGAACATGCCCAATCCACTACTTTAGGTACAAAACTCATGTTTGGAGTGGTTTCGCGCAATTTCGTTGCCGCACGTCACCAATTCCGAAAACGGTTGTCGAGGTGTATAGAAAGCACGAGTTTCTGCCACCGGAACCATTTCTTCGTTTTTCGCAACGAACATGCCCAATCCACTACTTTAGGTCCAAAACTCATGTTTGGGGTGGTTTCGCGCAATTTCGTTGCCGCACGTCACCCATTCCGAAAACGGGTGTCGCGGTGCATCCAAAGCACGAGTTTTTGCCACCGGAACCATTTCTTCGTTTTTCGCAACGAACATGCCCAATCCACTACTTTAGGTCCAAAACTCATGTTTGGGGTGGTTTCGCAATTTCGTTGCCGCACATCACCTTCCGAAAACGGGTGTCGAGGTGCATACAAAGCATGAGTTTTCGCCACCGGAACAATTTTTTCGTTTTTCACAACGAACATGCCCAATCCACTACTTTGTGTCCAAAACTCATGTTTGGGGTGGTTTCACGCAATTTCGTTGCCGCACGTCACCCATTCCCAAAACGGGTGTCGGGGTGCATACAAAGCACGAGTTTTCGCCACCGGAACCATTTATTCGTATTTCACAACGAGCATGCCCAATCCACTACTTTAGGTACAAAACTCATGTTTGGGTGGTTTCGCGCAATTTCGTTGCTGCACGTCACCAATTCCGAAAACGGGTGTCGAGGTGCATACAAAGCACGAGTTTCCGCCACCGGAACCATTTCTTCGTTTTTCGCAACGAACATGCCCAATCCACTACTTTAGGTCCAAAACTCATGTTTGGGGTGGTTTCGCAATTTCGTTGCCGCACATCACCTTCCGAAAACGGGTGTCGAGGTGCATACAAAGCATGAGTTTTCGCCACCCGAACAATTTCTTCGTTTTTCACAACGAACATGCCCAATCCACTACTTTGTGTCAAAAACTCATGTTTGGGGTGGTTTCACGCCATTTCGTTGCCGCACGTCACCCATTCCGAAACAGGTGTGCATACAAAGCATGAGTTTTCGCCACCGGAACCATTTATTCGTTTTTCACAACGAACATGCCCAATCCACTACTTTAGGTCCAAAACTCAGGTTTGGGGTGGTTTCGCGCAATTTCGTTGCCGCACGTCACCCATTCCCAAAACGGGTGTCGGGGTGCCTACAAAGTATGAGTTTTTGCCACCGAAACAGTTTCTTCGTTTTTCGCAACGAACATGCCCAATCCACTACTTTAGGTCTAAAACTCATGTTTGGGGTGGTTTCACGCAATTTCGTTGCCGCACGTCACCCATTCCGAAAACGGGTGTCAGGGTGCATACAAAGCATGAGTTTTCACCACGGGAACCATTTCTTCGTTTTTCACAACGAACATGCCCAATCCACTACTTTAGGTCCAAAACTCATGTTTGGGGTGGTTTCGCAATTTCGTTGCCGCACATCACCCATTCCGAAAATGGGTGTCGAGGTGCATACAAAGCACGGGTTTTTGCCACCGGAACCATTTCTTCATTTTTCGCAATGAACATGCCGAATCCACTACTTCAGGTCCAAAGCTCATGTTTGGGGTGGTTTCGCGCAATTTCGTTGCCGCACGTCACCCATTCCGAAACGGTTGTCGGGGTGCAAACAAAGCACGAGTTTTTGCCACCAAAACCATTTCTTCGTTTTTCGCCACGAACATGCCCAATCCACTACTTTAGGTCCAAAACTCATGTTTGGGGTGGTTTCGCGCAATTTCGTTGCCGCACATCACCCATTCCGAAAACGGGTGTCGGGGGTGCATACAAAGCACGACTTTTTGCCACCGACACCATTTCTTCGTTTTTCGCAACGAACATGCCCAATCCACTACTTTAGGTCCAAAACTCATGTTTGGGGTGGTTTCGCGCAATTTCGTTGCCGCACGTCACCCATTCCGAAAACGGGTGTCGGGGTGCGTACAAAGCACGAGTTTTTGCCACGGGAACCATTTATTCGTTTTTCGCAACGAACATGCCCAATCCACTACTTTAGGTCCAAAACTCATGTTTGGGGTGGTTTCGCGCAATTTTGTTGCCGCACGTCACCCATTCCGAAAATGGGTGTCGGGGTGCATACAAAGCACGAGTTTTTGCCACCGAAACCATTTCTTCGTTTTTCTCAACGAACATGCCCAATCCACTACTTTAGGTCCAAAACTCATCTTTGGGGTGGTTTCGCGCAATTTCGTTGCCGCACGTCACCCATTCCGAAAACGGGTGTCGAGGTGCATACAAAGCACGAGTTTCCGCCACCGGAACCATTTCTTCGTTTTTCGCAACGAACATGCCCAATCCACTACTTTAGGTCCAAAACTCATGTTTGGGGTGGTTTCACGCAATTTCGTTGCCGCACGTCACCCATTCCCAAAACGGGTGTCGGGGTGCATACAAAGCATGAGTTTTTGCCACCGAAACCGTTTATTCATTTTTCGCAATGAACATGCCCAATCCACTACTTTAGGTCCAAAACTCATGTTTGGGGTGGTTTCACGCAATTTCGTTGCTGCACGTCACCCATTCCGAAAACGGGTGTCGGGGTGCAAACAAAGCATGAGTTTTCGCCACGGGAACCATTTCTTCGTTTTTCACAACGAACATGCCCAATCCACTACTTTAGGTCCAAAACTCATGTTTGGGGTGGTTTCGCAATTTCGTTGCCACACATCACCCATTCCGAAAACGGGTGTCGAGGTGCATACAAAGCACGGATTTTTGCCACCGGAACCATTTCTTCATTTTTCGCAATGAACATGCCGAATCCACTACTTTAGGTCCAAAACTCATGTTTGGGGTGGTTTCACGCAATTTCGTTGCCGCACGTCACCCATTCTGATGAGGACATCAACACCAACACGAGCACATCCACACCAGCAGCACCTTCTCCAGCCCAGGCACCATCTTGCGCCGTTCTAAATTGATGCCTCGTGCTGCTGGTCCTTTTAAGATACAAACCAAGATTAATGATAATGCTTATATCCTTGACCTGCCTGCGGAGTTTGGTGTTTCCACTAGTTTTAATGTTGCAGATTTGAAACCGTATGCGGGAGAAGATGAGGAGTTGCCGTCGAGGACGACTTCAGTTCAAGAAGGGGAGGATGATGAGGACATCAACACCAACACGAGCACATCTACACCAGCAGCACCTTCTCCAGCCCAGGCACCATCTTCCCCAGTCCAGGCGCCACCCCTTCCACCTGGGCCAGTGACTCGGACCCGTGCAAGAGAATTGAACTACATCATGCTGTTAAAGAACGAAGGCCCGGAAGAATAGACGACCAGCCCAACTGCGGCCCATAATGGACGACCTAGGGTTGGCCGCCCCTAGGGGCTACGCCCCCTCTCTATTTATCCAGGAGCTGCGCCTCCTTTATTTTTTGAGTTTTGTTTTAGATCTAGCTTTAGCTACCCCAGAACACACACAAATACGTGCTGTCCTCTGTGATTCAGAACTCCACCTCGAGTGATATTAATATTGCTCGCATCTTTTTCTTGTTCGTTCTTCGATTGCGCACAGGAAACGATCTTCGTGATCAGGCCGATCTCGCAGTAGCAAGGTCGGTAACCATTGGGAGTTGGTTCAGCGATTGCATTGGCGCTTCGGGTTCACTCGTCATAGTCGGATCGTGAGGGTCTACTTCCACCAAATCGGAATTATCTCCACTCACCGAAAGATCGGGCACTCCAGCTCTATCAAGTGGTATCAGATTTCCAGGTTGATCGGTGAGTTTATCGAGTGTTTTTTTTCCTACAGTCCACAAAACCACATAAAAATTCAGGTTAGACCTTATCCCAGCACCCTTTTGAGCCTCGCACTTTCTTTCAATAATCTGCATTGTTGAATTTGTGTGCTTTCACGTCATTTGTTGCTGGTTGCATTGTGTTCTTCCACCATTCAAACCCTAGCGCCGCCACCATCTCCCGTTTGATCACGCCACAAATCGAGTCAACATCGTTTCCTTGTTTTTCTCCTTCGGTTACGTCAAAAAAAAAACAGAAAAAAACAAACCGAGTCAACGGTCGTTTCCTTGTTTTTCTCCTTCGGTTACGAAAAAAAAGAAAAAAACAAACCGAGTCAACGGCCGCTTCCTTGTTTTTCTCCTTCGGTTACGTCAAAAAAAAAACAGAAACAAAAAAAAGAAAACGAAGGAGAAAGGATACGGTTGTTTCATCCCGATCGTTTTAAAACATAACTTGAGGTACCTTCCTTAAACCGGGCATAACTTTTCGCTCGGGTGTCCAAAAAATCTGAAATTTTTACAGGAGCTTGTTGACACTATTCTGAGGCCGACCAAACTCACCTTCGGTCTGTTTGGTTTCGACAAAATTGTCAGAAAAATTCAGGAAAATAAAGAAAAAAAATTCGTCAAAGTTCTCGCACGCTTTTCAGAGAACTTCCTGATTTCCTGTAGACCACATCTGATCTCTGTTTTAGGTGAAACTTCGTGTACCTCCTATTTTCTTGCTTCTTGTGCTGAGAAAAATATCAAAAAAAACATACAAAAAAGAAAAACAAAATCACTTGTGATTCCTACTAGTGGCCTCGCTAGTACAATATTTACGGTACTGCCATTCTGCTAGTTCCATCCGTCCTTTGCACTTGTGGCCAGCAATATAGTTTCGTGTTCTGCACTATAATTCAACTTTGCATTATTGTTTGATTGTGCTAATCAATGACTTGAGTGCAGCCTACCCAGAACTCCACATATTTCTACGACGAGCAGGCTTCTGTTTCTCCAGGCAATCGCTCATCCAATCTTTCACCGGTTCCACCTGTTGGTTGCAGTTCACCACTGTGGCTTGGTAAGAACGGATAAGAACTTGATAACAGCACTAGTGTGAGCGCCTTGTGAGCAGTACACCCCTGTTTTTGTCGTTGGTTTTTTTTCTTCTTTTGGTGTTTTGGTGTTTGCGCTAACTATGGCAGGAGCACACGACACGGTGGATGCCCAACTGCTGGAAGTAAGGGGAAAAGTTGATAGACTTGCTGCTGACATTAGGACGATGCATGAACGGCTTGATTCAACGGTCACTTCGACGACCGAGCGTTTCAACCAGCTTGACCTTGCTCAAACGGCGACTCGCACCACACTCGCCACCATCCTGGCACGCCTTGATGCGTTGACCACAAAGACGGAGCAGGACTACGGCGGTGACACTGAGTGGGACGATGGAGATCGTCGTGGTCGTGCACGCCGTGTGGTTCGTCATCCCCCTAATTACTTATTTTCTAAGATTAAATTTAAAATTCCACCTTTTAATGGCAAATATGATCCTGCTGCATATCTTGATTGGGAGTTAGAGGTTGAACAAAAATTTTCATGCCATGATATTGCTGCACATTCTCAGGTTAAAGCTGCTATTAGTGAATTTACTGATTTTGCTTTAATTTGGTGGTGTGAGTTTAAAATAAAACATCCCACTACCATTCCAACCACTTGGGATCAGTTGAAAGCTGCGATGCGACATCGATTTGTGCCTTCGTATTATGCTCGTGATTTGCTTAATAAAATGCAGCGTTTTCAGCAAGGTTCTCAATCTGTTGAGGACTATTTCCAGGAGTTAAAAAAGTTATGATTCGTTGTGGGATATTGGAGGACAACGACGCTGCTATGGCACGTTTTCGTGGTGGTTTAAACCGCGAAATCCAAGATATACTTGATTATAAGGAATATTATGATATGACTACTTTATTTGAATATGCTTGCAAAGCTGAACGTGAAGTGCAGGGACGCCGCTCGAAGCCATATTCTAACCCTTTTGCAGGACGAAGCTCGACATCACCTCAGCACCAGTTCCCCCTGCGCCATCCACGTCCACCACTACTCCATGTGAGAAGACGACCAAACCAGCCAGCACTGCCCCACCCACAGGTCGTACACGGGATATTCAGTGTCATCGCTGTAGAGGATTTGGCCATGTGATTCGGGACTACCCAAACAAGCGCACTTTGCTCATTCGTGACGATGGTGAGTACTCTTCCGCTAGTGATTCTGAAGAAATTGAACATGCACTACTTGCCACTGACCAAGCAGCTAAGGCGGAGGTACATGTCAACCCGGGCGACGCTGATAGGTATGAAAGTCTTGTTGTGCAGCGTGTTCTCAGTACACAGGTCGCTTTGCCCGAGAAGAATCAGCGACACACTCTGTTCCATACAAAGGGTGTTGTGCAGGAGCGGTCAATTCGCATCATTATCGACAGCGGCAGTTGCAACAATTTGGCGAGTACCATGCTGGTCGAAAAGTTATCGTTACCCACTCGTAAGCATCCAAACCCATATCACATTCAATGGCTTAATGATGGTGGTAAAATAAAAATCACACGTTCCGTGCGCGTTCCTTTCTCCATGGGTGCTTATTCTGATTTTGTTGATTGTGATGTTATTCCCATGGAAGCATGCTCTTTGTGACTTGGTCGACCTTGGCAATATGATACTGATAGCTTGCATCATGGTCGTTCGAATCATTATTCTTTCATTTTTAAGGGTCAGAAAATAATTATACATCCAATGACACCTGAACAAATTGTTAAAGATGATCTTGCCCGAGCTGCTATAACTGCTAAACAACTTGATCCATCGCCCTCTGTTCCTTCTGAAATCAAGTTGAAGGCTCCTGTTTTACTTGCTACACGTGCTGATTTTGATGATCTACACGGTGCTCATTTGCCATGCTATGCACTTATATGATCTAGTGTCCTCATTTCACTTGATGATGCACCATCTTTGGCTATTCCCCCTATGGTTGCTAACCTTTTGCAGGAGTACGCTGATGTCTTTCCCAAAGACTTACCACCGGGTCTCCCACCACTTCGTGGCATTGAGCACCAGATCGACCTCATTCCCGGCGCACAGCTTCCGAACCGCGCACCGTACCGTACAAATCTAGATGAGGCGAAGGAGATTCAGCGCCAGGTATAGGCGTTGCTTGACAAGGGATACATTCATGAGTCTCTTAGCCCTTGCTCTGTTCCTGTGTTACTTGTTCCTAAGAAAGATGGGTCATGGCGTATGTGTGTAGACTGTCGTGCTATTAATAACATCACTATTCGTTATCGATATCCTATGCCACGCCTTGATGATATGCTAGATGAGCTTAGTGGTGCCATTATTTTCACTAAGATTGATTTGCGTAGTGGTTACCACCAGATTAGAATGAAACTGGGTGATGAATGGAAAACGGCTTTTAAAACGAAATTTGGTTTATATGAATGGTTGGTTATGCCGTTTGGATTGACTAATGCTCCCAGCACTTTTATGCGAGTGATGAATGAAGTTCTGAGGCCCTTCATAGGATTGTTTGTGGTTGTTTATTTTGATGATATCCTTATTTACAGCAAATCTAAGAAAGAGCATTTGGAACATTTAAGTGCTGTTTTTGATGCATTGCGTGCTGCCCAGTTATTTGCTAACATGGAAAAATGCATCTTTTGTACACGACATGTCTCGTTTCTTGGTTATGTTGTTTCTCCACAGGGCATTAAGGTGGATAGCAGCAAGATTGCTGCCATTCGGGAGTGGCCTACACCGACGACGGTCACACAAATTCGGAGCTTTCTTGGACTTGCCGGTTTCTACCGCAGATTTGTTCGTGATTTTAGCTCCATTGCAGCGCCTCTACATGAGCTTACAAAGAAAGATGTGCCGTTTGCTTGGAGTGATTCACAGGAGGAAGCGTTCAGCACTTTGAAAGATAAGTTAACCCAAGCTCCCCTATTGCAATTGCCTGATTTTAATAAAGTGTTTGAGCTTGAATGCGATGCTAGCGGTATTGGGCTAGGTGCTGTTTTGTTACAAGAAGTAAAACCAGTTGCTTATTTTAGTGAAAAATTAAGCGGTGCTAGTCTGAAATATTCTATTTATGATAAGGAGCTTTACGCTTTAGTGCGCACTTTGCATACATGGCAGCACTATCTTTGGCATCGTGAGTTCATAATCCATTCTGAACATGAGGCTTTAAAACATATTCGTACCCAAACAAATCTGAACCGTCGTCATGTTAAATGGGTAGAATTCATTGAGTCCTTTCCTTACATTATTAAACACAAGAACGGGAAGGACAATGTTATTGCTGATGCTTTGTCTCGTCGCTATACCATGCTGTCACAGTTAGATTTTAAAATCTTTGGTTTGCACACTGTGAAAGATCAATATGTTGATGATGCTGATTTTAAAGATGCTTTCGGCCATTGTATTAATGGGAAACCATGGGGCAAATTTCACATACAGGATGAGTTCCTGTTTCGCGCTAACAAGCTGTGTGTTCCAGCTAGCTCGGTTCGTCTTTTGTTGTTACAGGAAGCCCATGGAGGTGGTCTCATGGGGCACTTTGGCATGTACAAGACACATGAGGTGTTGGCTGCCCACTTCTTTTGGCCTCGGATGCGCGTTGATGTTGAGCGCCTTGTTGCAAGCTGCACTACTTGTCAGAAAGCTAAGTCACGGTTGAACAACCATGGTTTGTATATTCCTTTGTCTGTTCCTACTTCCCATTGGATTGATATTTCGACGGATTTTGTTTTGGGATTGCCTAGAACTAAGAAGGGGAGGGATAGCATTTTTGTGGTTGTTGATCGATTCTCCAAAATGGCTCATTTCATACCTTGTCATAAGACTGATGATGCTAGCAATGTTGCTGAATTGTTTTTTAGAGAGATTACTCGTTTGCACGGTATTCCCAATACAATAGTCTCGGATCGTGATGCTAAGTTTCTGAGTCATTTTTGGAGATCTCTGTGGAATAAATTGGGAACTAAATTGCTGTTTAGCACCACTTGTCACCCTCAGACTGATGGTCAAACTGAGGTAGTTAATCGAACTTTGTCTACCATGCTTAGGGCTGTTTTAGACAAAAATTTGAAATGTTGGGAGGATTGCTTGCCTCATGTTGAGTTTGCTTATAATCATGCAACACATTCTTCTACAAAGATGTGCCCTTTTCAAATTGTTTATGGTTACATTCCTAGGGCGCCTATTGCTTTGTTTTCGCTTGATGCTGCGGACGCCCCACACATAGATGCTCTTGCACATGTTGAACAAATGATTAATCTCCATGAACAAACTCAACAAAACATTGCTGCTGCTAATGCTAAATATTAGATTACTGGTAGTAAAGGCCGGAAACTAGTTACTTTTGAACCTGGTGATATGGTTTGGTTGCATTTGAGAAAGGATCGTTTTCCTACTTTGCGCCGTTCAAATTGATGCCTCGTGCTGCTGGTCCTTTTAAGATACTAACCAAGATTAATGATAATGCTTATATCCTTGACCTGCCTGCGGAGTTTGGTGTTTCCACTAGTTTTAATGTTGCAGATTTGAAACCTTATGCGGGAGAAGATGAGGAGTTGCCGTCGAGGACGACTTCAGTTCAAGAAGGGGAGGATGATGAGGACATCAACACCAACACGAGCACATCTACAGCAGCAGCACCTTCTCCAGCCTAGGCACCATCTTCCCCAGTTCAGGCGCCACCCCTTCCACCTGGGCCAGTGACTCGGACCCGTGCAAGAGAATTGAACTACATCATGCTGTTAAAGAACGAAGGCCCGGAAGAATAGACGACCAGCCCAACTGTGGCCCATAATGGACGACCTAGGGTTGGCCGCCCCTAGGGGCTGCGCCCCCTCTCTATTTATCCAGGAGTTGCGCCTCCTTTATTTTTCGAGTTTTGTTTTAGATCTAGCTTTAGCTACACCAGAACACGCACAAATACGTGTTGTCCTCTGTGATTCAGAACTCCACCTCGAGTGATATTAAGATTGCTCGCATCTTTTTCTTGTTCGTTCTTCGATTGCGCACAGGAAACGATCTTCGTGATCATGCCGATCTCGCAGCAGCAAGGTCGGTAACCATTGGGAGTTGGTTCAGCGATTGCATTGGCGCTTCGGGTTCGCTCGTCGTAGTCGGATCGTGAGGGTCTACTTCCACCAAATCAGAATTATCTCCACTCACCGAAAGATCGGGCACTCCAGCTCTATCACTCACGTTTGGGGTGGTTTCGCGCATTTTCGTTGTCGCACGTCACCTATTCCGAAAACGAGTGTCGGGGTGCATACAAAGCACGAGTTTTTGCCATAGGAACCATTTCTTCGTTTTCACAACGAACATGCCCAATCCACTACTTTAGGTCTAAAACTCATGTTTGGGGTGGTTTCGCGCAATTTTGTTGCCGCAAGTCATCCATTCCAAAAACGGGTGTGGGGGTGCATACAAAGCACGAGTTTTTGCCACCGGAACCATTTCTTCGTTTTTCGCAACGAACATGCCCAATCCACCACTTTAGGTCCAAAACTCATGTTTGGGCTGGTTTCGCACAATTTCGTTGCCGCATGTCTCCCATTCCGAAAACGGGTTTCGGGGTGTATACAAGCATGAGTTTTTGCCACCGGAACCATTTCTTCGTTTTTCGGAACAAACATGCCCAATCCACTACTTTAGGTCCAAAACTCATGTTTGGGGTGGTTTCGTGCAATTTCGTTGCCGTACATCACCAATATCGGAAACGGGTGTCGGTCGGAAACGGGTGTCGGGGTGCATACATGCACGAGTTTTTGCCACCGGAACCAATTCATCGTTTTTCGCAACGAACATGCCCAGTCCACTACTTTAGGGCCAAAACACATGTTTTGGGTGGTTTCGCGCAATTTGGTTGCCGCATGTCACCCATTCCGAAAACGGGGGTGTAGGGTGCATACAAGCACGAGTTTTTGCCACCAGGACCATTTCTTTGTTTTTTGCAATGAACATGCCCAATCCACTACTTTAGGTCCAAAACTCATGTTGGGGGTGGTTTCGCGCAAATTCGTTGCCGCACGTCACCCATTCCGAAAACGGGTGTGGGGTGCATACAAGCACGAGTTTTTGCCACCGGAACCTTTTCTTTGTTTTTCGCAACGAACATGCCCAATCAACTACTTTAGGTCCAAAACTCATGTTTGGGGTGGTTTTGCGCAATTTGGTTGCCGCACGTCACCCATTCCGAAAACGGGTGTGGGGTGCATACAAGCACGAGTTTTTGCCACCAGAACCATTTCTTCGTTTTCCGCAACGAATATGCCCAATCCACTACTTTAGGTCCAACACTCACGTTTGGGGTGGTTTCGCGCAATTTCGTTGCCGCACGTCACCCATTCCGAAAACGGGTGTCGGGGTGCATACAAAGCACGAGTTTTTGCCATAGGAACCATTTCTTCGTTTTCACAACGAACATGCCCAATCCACTACTTTAGGTCTAAAACTCATGTTTGGGGTGGTTTCGCGCAATTTTGTTGTCGCAAGTCATCCATTCCAAAAACGGGTGTCGGGGTGCATACAAAGCACGAGTTTTTGCCACCGGAACCATTTCATCGTTTTTCGCAACGAACATGCCCAATCCACCACTTTAGGTCCAAAACTCATGTTTGGGCTGGTTTCGCACAATTTCGTTGCCGCATGTCACCCATTCCGAAAACGGGTGTCGGGGTGCATACAAGCATGAGTTTTTGCCACCGGAACCATTTCTTCGTTTATCGGAAAAAACATGCCCAATCCACTACTTTAGATCCAAAACTCATGTTTTGGGTGGTTTCGTGCAATTTCGTTGCCGTACATCACCCATTTCGGAAACGGGTGTCGATCAGAAACGGGTGTCGGGGTGCATACATGCACGAGTTTTTGCCACCGGAACCAATTCTTCGTTTTTCGCAACGAACATGCCCACTCCACTACTTTAGGGCCAAAACACATGTTTTGGGTGGTTTCGCGCAATTTGGTTGCCGCACGTCACCCATTCCGAAAACGGGGTGTAGGGTGCATACAAGCACGAGTTTTTGCCAGCAGGACCATTTCTTTGTTTTTGGCAACGAACATGCCCAATCCACTATTTAGGTCCAAAACTCATGTTGGGGGTGGTTTCACGCAAATTCGTTGCCGCACGTCACCCATTCCGAAAACGGGTGTGGGGTGCATACAAGCACGAGTTTTTGCCACCGAAACCATTTCTTTGTTTTTCGCAACGAACATGCCCAATCCACTACTTTAGGTCCAAAACTCATGTTTGGGGTGGTTTTGCGCAATTTGGTTGCCGCACGTCACCCATTCCGAAAACGGGTGTGGGGTGCATACAAGCACGAGTTTTTGCCACCAGAACCATTTCTTCGTTTTCCGCAACGAACATGCCCAATCCACTACTTTAGGTCCAAAACTCATGTTTGGGGTGGTTTCGCGCAATTTGGTTGTCGCACGTCACCCATTCCGAAAACGGGTGTGGGGTGCATACAAGCACGAGTTTTTGCCACTAGAACCATTTCTTCGTTTTCCGTTCCGCAACGAACATGCCCAATCCACTACTTTAGGTCCAACACTCACGTTTGGGGTGGTTTCGCACAATTTCGTTGCCGCACGTCACCCATTCCGAAAACAGGTGTCGGGGTGCATACAAAGCACGAGTTTTTGCCATAGGAACCATTTCTTCGTTTTCACAATGAAAATGCCCAATCCACTACTTTAGGTCTAAAACTCATGTTTGGGGTGGTTTCGCGCAATTTTGTTGCCGCAAGTCATCCATTCCAAAAACGGGTGTGGGGGTGCATTCAAAGCACGAGTTTTTGCCACCGGAACCATTTCTTCGTTTTTCGCAACGAACATGCCCAATCCACCACTTTAGGTCCAAAACTCATGTTTGGGCTGGTTTCGCACAATTTCGTTGCCGCATGTCTCCCATTCTGAAAACGGGTTTCGGGGTGTATACAAGCATGAGTTTTTGCCACCGGAACCATTTCTTCGTTTTTCGGAACAAACATGCCCAATCCACTACTTTAGGTCCAAAACTCATGTTTGGGGTGGTTTCGTGCAATTTCATTGCCGTACATCACCAATTTCGGAAACGGGTGTCGGTCGGAAACGGGTGTCGGGGTGCATACATGCACGAGTTTTTGCCACCGGAACCAATTCATCGTTTTTCGCAACGAACATGCCCAGTCCACTACTTTAGGGCCAAAACACATGTTTTGGGTGGTTTCGCGCAATTTGGTTGCCGCACGTCACCCATTCCGAAAACGGGGGTGTAGGGTGCATACAAGCACGAGTTTTTGCCATCAGGACCATTTCTTTGTTTTTTGCAATGAACATGCCCAATCCACTACTTTAGATCCAAAACTCATGTTGGCGGTGGTTTCGCGCAAATTCGTTGCCGCACGTCACCCATTCCGAAAACGGGTGTGGGGTGCATACAAGCACGAGTTTTTGCCACCGGAACCATTTCTTTGTTTTTCGCAACGAACATGCCCAATCAACTACTTTAGGTCCAAAACTCATGTTTGGGGTGGTTTTGCACAATTTGGTTGCCGCACGTCACCCATTCCGAAAACGGGTGTGGGGTGCATACAAGCACGAGTTTTTGCCACCAGAACCATTTCTTTGTTTTCCACAACGAACATGCCCAATCCACTACTTTAGGTCCAACACTCACGTTTGGGGTGGTTTCGCGCAATTTCGTTGCCGCACGTCACCCATTCCGAAAACGGGTGTCGGGGTGCATACAAAGCACGAGTTTTTGCCATAGGAACCATTTCTTCGTTTTCACAACGAACATGCCCAATCCACTACTTTAGGTCTAAAACTCATGTTTGGGGTGGTTTCGCGCAATTTTGTTGCCGCAAGTCATCCATTCCAAAAACGGGTGTCGGGGTGCATACAAAGCACGAGTTTTTGCCACCGGAACCATTTTTTCGTTTTTCGCAACGAACATGCCCAATCCACCACTTTAGGTCCAAAACTCATGTTTGGGCTGGTTTCGCACAATTTCGTTGCCGCATGTCACCCGTTCCGAAAACGGGTGTCGGGGTGCATAAAAGCATGAGTTTTTGCCACCGGAACCATTTCTTCGTTTATCGGAAAAAACATGCCCAATCCACTACTTTAGATCCAAAACTCATGTTTTGGGTGGTTTCGTGCAATTTCGTTGCCGTACATCACCCATTTCGGAAACGGGTGTCGGTCAGAAACGGGTGTCGGGGTGCATACATGCACGAGTTTTTGCCACCGGAACCAATTCTTCGTTTTTCGCAACGAACATGCCCACTCCACTACTGTAGGGCCAAAACACATGTTTTGGGTGGTTTCGCGCAATTTGGTTGCCGCACGTCACCCATTCCGAAAACGGGGGTGTAGGGTGCATACAAGCACGAGTTTTTGCCAGCAGGACCATTTCTTTGTTTTTGGCAACGAACATGCCCAATCCACTACTTTAGGTCCAAAACTCATGTTGGGGGTGGTTTCACGCAAATTCGTTGCCGCACGTCACCCATTCCGAAAACGGGTGTGGGGTGCATACAAGCACGAGTTTTTGCCACCGAAACCATTTCTTTGTTTTTCGCAACGAACATGCCCAATCCACTACTTTAGGTCCAAAACTCATGTTTGGGGTGGTTTTGCGCAATTTGGTTGCCGCACGTCACCCATTCCGAAAACGGGTGTGGGGTGCATACAAGCACGAGTTTTTGCCACCAGAACCATTTCTTCGTTTTCCGCAACGAACATGCCCAATCCACTACTTTAGGTCCAAAACTCATGTTTGGGGTGGTTTCGCGCAATTTGGTTGCCGCACGTCACCCATTCCGAAAACGGGTGTGGGGTGCATACAAGCACGAGTTTTTGCCACTAGAACCATTTCTTCGTTTTCCGTTCCGCAACGAACATGCCCAATCCACTACTTTAGGTCCAACACTCACGTTTGGGGTGGTTTCGCACAATTTCGTTGCCGCACGTCACCCATTCCGAAAACGGGTGTCGGGGTGCATACAAAGCACGAGTTTTTGCCATAGGAACCATTTCTTCGTTTTCACAATGAAAATGCCCAATCCACTACTTTAGGTCTAAAACTCATGTTTGGGGTGGTTTCGCGCAATTTTGTTGCCGCAAGTCATCCATTCCAAAAACGGGTGTGGGGGTGCATACAAAGCACGAGTTTTTGCCACCGGAACCATTTCTTCGTTTTTCGCAACGAACATGCCCAATCCACCACTTTAGGTCCAAAACTCATGTTTGGGCTGGTTTCGCACAATTTCGTTGCCGCATGTCTCCCATTCTGAAAACGGGTTTCGGGGTGTATACAAGCATGAGTTTTTGCCACCGGAACCATTTCTTCGTTTTTCGGAACAAACATGCCCAATCCACTACTTTAGGTCCAAAACTCATGTTTGGGGTGGTTTCGTGCAATTTCGTTGCCGTACATCACCAATTTCGGAAACGGGTGTCGGTCGGAAACGGGTGTCGGGGTGCATACATGCACGAGATTTTGCCACCGGAACCAATTCATCGTTTTTCGCAACGAACATGCCCAGTCCACTACTTTAGGGCCAAAACACATGTTTTGGGTGGTTTCGCGCAATTTGGTTGTCGCACGTCACCCATTCCGAAAACGGGGGTGTAGGGTGCATACAAGCACGAGTTTTTGCCACCAGGACCATTTCTTTGTTTTTTGCAATGAACATGCCCAATCCACTACTTTAGATCCAAAACTCATGTTGGGGGTGGTTTCGCGCAAATTCGTTGCCGCACGTCACCCATTCCGAAAACGGGTGTGGGGTGCATACAAGCACGAGTTTTTGCCACCGGAACCATTTCTTTGTTTTTCGCAACGAACATGCCCAATCAACTACTTTAGGTCCAAAACTCATGTTTGGGGTGGTTTTGCACAATTTGGTTGCCGCACGTCACCCATTCCGAAAACGGGTGTGGGGTGCATACAAGCACGAGTTTTTGCCACCAGAACCATTTCTTTGTTTTCCGCAACGAACATGCCCAATCCACTACTTTAGGTCCAACACTCACGTTTGGGGTGGTTTCGCGCAATTTCGTTGCCGCACGTCACCCATTCCGAAAACGGGTGTCGGGGTGCATACAAAGCACGAGTTTTTGCCATAGGAACCATTTCTTCGTTTTCACAACGAACATGCCCAATCCACTACTTTAGGTCTAAAACTCATGTTTGGGGTGGTTTCGCGCAATTTTGTTGCCGCAAGTCATCCATTCCAAAAACAGGTGTCGGGGTGCATACAAAGCACGAGTTTTTGCCACCGGAACCATTTCTTCGTTTTTCGCAACGAACATGCCCAATCCACCACTTTAGGTCCAAAACTCATGTTTGGGCTGGTTTCGCACAATTTCGTTGCCGCATGTCACCCATTCCGAAAACGGGTGTCGGGGTGCATACAAGCATGAGTTTTTTGCCACCGGAACCATTTCTTCGTTTATCGGAAAAAACATGCCCAATCCACTACTTTAGATCCAAAACTCATGTTTGGGGTGGTTTCGTGCAATTTCGTTGTCGTACATCACCCATTTCGGAAACGGGTGTCGGTCAGAAACGGGTGTCGGGGTGCATACATGCACGAGTTTTTGCCACCGGAACCAATTCTTCGTTTTTCGCAACGAACATGCCCAGTCCACTACTGTAGGGCCAAAACACATGTTTTGGGTGGTTTCGCGCAATTTGGTTGCCGCACGTCACCCATTCCGAAAACGGGGGTGTAGGGTGCATACAAGCACGAGTTTTTGCCACCAGGACCATTTCTTTGTTTTTGGCAACGAACATGCCCAATCCACTACTTTAGGTCCAAAACTCATGTTGGGGGTGGTTTCACGCAAATTCGTTGCCGCACGTCACCCATTCCGAAAACGGGTGTGGGGTGCATACAAGCACGAGTTTTTGCCACCGAAACCATTTCTTTGTTTTTCGCAACGAACATGCCCAATCCACTACTTTAGGTCCAAAACTCATGTTTGGGGTGGTTTTGCGCAATTTGGTTGCCGCACGTCACCCATTCCGAAAACGGGTGTGGGGTGCATACAAGCACGAGTTTTTGCCACCAGAACCATTTCTTCGTTTTCCGCAACGAACATGCCCAATCCACTACTTTAGGTCCAAAACTCATGTTTGGGGTGGTTTCGCGCAATTTGGTTGCCGCACGTCACCCATTCCGAAAACGGGTGTGGGGTGCATACAAGCACGAGTTTTTGCCACTAGAACCATTTCTTCGTTTTCCGTTCCGCAACGAACATGCCCAATCCACTACTTTAGGTCCAACACTCACGTTTGGGGTGGTTTCGCACAATTTCGTTGCCGCACGTCACCCATTCCGAAAACGGGTGTCGGGGTGCATACAAAGCACGAGTTTTTGCCATAGGAACCATTTCTTCGTTTTCACAATGAAAATGCCCAATCCACTACTTTAGGTCTAAAACTCAAGTTTGGGGTGGTTTCGCGCAATTTTGTTGCCGCAAGTCATTCATTCCAAAAACGGGTGTGGGGGTGCATACAAAGCACGAGTTTTTGCCACCGGAACCATTTCTTCGTTTTTCGCAACGAACATGCCCAATCCACCACTTTAGGTCCAAAACTCATGTTTGGGCTGGTTTCGCACAATTTCGTTGCCGCATGTCTCCCATTCTGAAAACGGGTGTCGGGGTGTATACAAGCATGAGTTTTTGCCACCGGAACCATTTCTTCGTTTTTCGGAACAAACATGCCCAATCCACTACTTTAGGTCCAAAACTCAGGTTTGGGGTGGTTTCGTGCAATTTCGTTGCCGTACATCACCAATTTCGGAAACGGGTGTCGGTCGGAAACGGGTGTCGGGGTGCATACATGCACGAGATTTTGCCACCGGAACCAATTCATCGTTTTTCGCAACGAACATGCCCAGTCCACTACTTTAGGGCCAAAACACATGTTTTGGGTGGTTTCGCGCAATTTGGTTGTCGCACGTCACCCATTCCGAAAACGGGGGTGTAGGGTGCATACAAGCACGAGTTTTTGCCACCAGGACCATTTCTTTGTTTTTTGCAATGAACATGCCCAATCCACTACTTTAGATCCAAAACTCATGTTGGGGGTGGTTTCGCGCAAATTCGTTTTCGCACGTCACCCATTCCGAAAACGGGTGTGGGGTGCATACAAGCACGAGTTTTTGCCACCGGAACCATTTCTTTGTTTTTCGCAACGAACATGCCCAATCAACTACTTTAGGTCCAAAACTCATGTTTGGGGTGGTTTTGCACAATTTGGTTGCCGCACGTCACCCATTCCGAAAACGGGTGTGGGGTGCATACAAGCACGAGTTTTTGCCACCAGAACCATTTCTTTGTTTTCCGCAACGAACATGCCCAATCCACTACTTTAGGTCCAACACTCACGTTTGGGGTGGTTTCGCGCAATTTCGTTGCCGCACGTCACCCATTCCGAAAACGGGTGTCGGGGTGCATACAAAGCACGAGTTTTTGCCATAGGAACCATTTCTTCGTTTTCACAACGAACATGCCCAATCCACTACTTTAGGTCTAAAACTCATGTTTGGGGTGGTTTCGCGCAATTTTGTTGCCGCAAGTCATCCATTCCAAAAACAGGTGTCGGGGTGCATACAAAGCACGAGTTTTTGCCACCGGAACCATTTCTTCGTTTTTCGCAACGAACATGCCCAATCCACCACTTTAGGTCCAAAACTCATGTTTGAGCTGGTTTCGCACAATTTCGTTGCCGCATGTCACCCATTCCGAAAACGGGTGTCGGGGTGCATACAAGCATGAGTTTTTGCCACCGGAACCATTTCTTCGTTTTTCGGAAAAAACATGCCCAATCCACTACTTTAGATCCAAAACTCATGTTTGGGGTGGTTTCGTGCAATTTCGTTGTCGTACATCACCCATTTCGGAAACGGGTGTCGGTCAGAAACGGGTGTCGGGGTGCATACATGCACGAGTTTTTGCCACCGGAACCAATTCTTCGTTTTTCGCAACGAACATGCCCAGTCCACTACTGTAGGGCCAAAACACATGTTTTGGGTGGTTTCGCGCAATTTGGTTGCCGCACGTCACCCATTCCGAAAACGGGGGTGTAGGGTGCATACAAGCACGAGTTTTTGCCACCAGGACCATTTCTTTGTTTTTGGCAACGAACATGCCCAATCCACTACTTTAGGTCCAAAACTCATGTTGGGGGTGGTTTCACGCAAATTTGTTGCCGCACGTCACCCATTCCGAAAACGGGTGTGGGGTGCATACAAGCACGAGTTTTTGCCACCGAAACCATTTCTTTATTTTTCGCAACGAACATGCCCAATCCACTACTTTAGGTCCAAAACTCATGTTTGGGGTGGTTGAGCGCAATTTGGTTGCCGCACGTCACCCATTCCGAAAACGGGTGTGGGGTGCATACAAGCACGAGTTTTTGCCACCAGAACCATTTCTTCGTTTTCCGCAACGAACATGCCCAATCCACTACTTTATGTCCAAAACTCATGTTTGGGGTGGTTTCGCGCAATTTGGTTGCCGCACGTCACCCATTCCGAAAACGGGTGTGGGGTGCATACAAGCACGAGTTTTTGCCACTAGAACCATTTCTTCGTTTTCCGTTCCGCAACGAACATGCCCAATCCACTACTTTAGGTCCAACACTCACGTTTGGGGTGGTTTCGCACAATTTCGTTGCCGCACGTCACCCATTCCGAAAACGGGTGTCGGGGTGCATACAAAGCACGAGTTTTTGCCATAGGAACCATTTCTTCGTTTTCACAACGAACATGCCCAATCCACTACTTTAGGTCTCAAACTCATGTTTGGGGTGGTTTCGCGCAATTTTGTTGCCGCAAGTCATCCATTCCAAAAACGGGTGTCGGGGTGCATACAAAGCACGAGTTTTTGCCACCGGAACCATTTCTTCGTTTTTCGCAACGAACATGCCCAATCCACCACTTTAGGTCCAAAACTCATGTTTGGGCTGGTTTCGCACAATTTCGTTACCGCATGTCACCCGTTCCGAAAACGGGTGTCGGGGTGCATACAAGCACGAGTTTTTGCCAACGGAACCATTTCTTCGTTTTTCGGAACAAACATGCCCAATCCACTACATTAGGTCCAAAACTCATGTTTGGGGTGGTTTCGTGCAATTTCGTTGCCGCACATCACCCATTTCGGAAACGGGTGTCAGGGTGCATACATGCACGAGTTTTTTCCACCAGAACCAATTCTTTGTTTTTCGCAACGAACATGCCTAGTCCACTACTTTAGGGCCAAAACACATGTTTTGGGTGGTTTCGGGCAATTTGGTTGCCGCACGTCATGATGAGGACACCACTATGAGTACGACTACACCAGCAGCACCTCCACATCAAGCGCCACTTCCTTCATTAGCTGGGCCAATCACTCGGGCCCGTGTCAGAGATCTTAACTTCGTCATGCTACTGAAGAATGAGGGCCCAGAAGAATAGACGACCAGCCCAACTGCGGCCCATAGAGGACGACCTAGGGTTGGCCGCCCCTAGGGGCTGCGCCCCCTCTCTATTTATCCAGGAGCTGCGCCTCCTTTGTTTTTCGAGTTTTGTTTTACGTTAGCCTTAGCTACTCTCGAACACGTGCAAATCTGCGATGTCTTCGTGTATTCAGAACTCCACCCTCGAGTAATAGATTAGATTGCTCGCATCTTTTTCTTGTTCGTTCTTCGATTGCGCACAGGAAACGATCTTCGTGATTAGGCCGATCTCGCATCAGCAAGGTCGGTAACCACAGGGAGTTGGTTCAGCGATTGCATTGGCGCCTCGGGCTTGCTCGTCGTAGTCGGATCGCAAGGGTCATCTTCCGCCAAATCGAAATTATCCCCTCTTGCCGAAAGATCGGGCACCTCAGCTACATCAATTGGTATCAGATTTCCAGGTTGATCGGTGAGTTTATCGAGTGTTTTTTCCTACAGTCCACAAAACCACATAAAAATTCAGGTTAGACCTTATCCCAGCACCCTTTTGAGCCTCGCACTTTCTTTCAATAATCTGCATTGTAGAATTTGTGTGCTTTCGCGTCATTTATTGCTGGTTGCATTGTGTTCTTCCACCATTCAAACCCTAGCGCCGCCACCATCTCCCGTTTGATCACGCCACAAACCGAGTCAACATCGTTTCCTTGTTTTTCTCCTTCGGTTACGTCAAAAAAAAACAGAAACAACAAACCGAGTCAACGACCGTTTCCTTGTTTTTCTCCTTCAGTTACAAAAAAAACAGAAAAAAAACAAACCGAGTCAACGGCCGCTTCCTTGTTTTTCTCCTTCGGTTACGTCAAAAAAAAAACAGAAACAAAAAAAAGAAAACGAAGGAGAAAGGATACGGTTGTTTCATCCCGGTCGTTTTAAAACATAACTTGAGGTACCTTCCGTAAAACGGGCATAACTTTTCGCTCGGGTGTCCAAAAAATCTGAAATTTTTACAGGAGCTTGTTGACACCATTCTGAGGCCGGCCAAACACACCTACGGTCTGTTTGGGTTTCGACAAAATTGTCAAAAAAATTCAGGAAAATAAAGAAAAAAATTCATCAAAGTTCTCGCACGCTTTTCAGAGAACTTCCTGATTTTCTGTAGACCACATCTGAACTCTGTTTTAGGTGAAACTTCGTGTAGCTCCTATTTTGTTGCTTCTTGTGCTGAGAAAAATATCAAAAAAATCATACAAAAAAGAAAAACAAAATCACTTGTGATTCCTACTAGTGGCCTCGCTAGTACAATATTTACGGTACTGCCATTCTGCTAGTTCCATCCGTCCTTTGCACTTGTGGCCGGCAATATAGTTTCGTGTTCTGCACTATAATTCAACTTTGCATTATTGTTTGATTGTGCTAATCGTTGACTTGAGTGCAGCCTACCTAAAACTCCACATATTTCTATGACGAGAAGGTTTCTGTTTCTCCAGGCAATCGCTCATCCAATCTTTCACTGGTTCCACTTGTTGGTTGCAGTTCACCACTGTGGCTTGGTAAGAACGGATAAGAACTTGATAACAGCACTAGTGTGAGCGCCTTGTGAGCAGTACACCCCTGTTTTTGTCGCTGGTTTTTTTCTCCTTTTGGTGTTTTGGTGTTTGCGCTAACTATGGCAGGAGCACACGACATGGTGGATGCCCAGTTGCAGGAGGTAAGGGAACAAGTTGATGGACTTGCTGCTGACATTAGGACGATGCATGAACGGCTTGATTCAACGGTCACTTCGACGTCCAAGCGTTTCAACCAACTTGACCTTGCTCAAACGGCGACTCGCACCACACTCGACACCATCCTGGCACGCCTTGATGCGTTGACCACAAAGATGGAGCAGGAATACGGTGGTGACACTGAGTAGGACGATGGAGATCACCGTGGTCGTGCACGCCGTGTGGTTCGTAATCCCCCTAATGAGTTATTTTCAAAGATCAAATTTAAAATTCCATCTTTTAATGGTAAATATGATCCTGCTGCATATCTTGATTGGGAATTGGAGGTAGAACAGAATTTTTCATGCCATGATATTCCTGCTAATAGCCAAGTGAAGGCTGCCATTAGTGAATTTACTGATTTTGCGTTAATTTGGTGGCGTGAGTATAAACAAAAACTTCCCATTAACAGTGTCACTACTTGGACCCAATTAAAAACTGCCATACGCCACAGATTTGTTCCTTCCTATTATGCTCGTGATTTGCTTAACAAAATGCAGCGTTTTCAACAAGGTTCACAATCTGTTGAAGAATATTACCAAGAGTTACAAAAGGGTATGCTTCGTTGTGGTTTGGTTGAGTCGGATGGCGCTGCTATGGCACGTTTCGTGGTGGTTTGAACAGGGAAATTCAGGACATACTTGATTATAAGGATTATTTTGATATAACCACATTGTTTGAATATGCTTGCAAAGCTGAACGTGAAGTGCAGGGACGACGATCAAAGGCATATACTAACTCTTTTGTAGGCCGGGGTCCGACACACAGCTCAATTCCTTCCAGCCCTGCACCTTCTACGCCTAGCACTACACCGCGCACAGGGACGACCAAGCCAGGGGCGCCCCCTGCCAAAGGCACCGCTTCTTCCACAGGACGTACATGGGATATTCAGTGCCATCGTTGCAGAGGGTTTGGGCACATGATTCGGGACTGCCCAAACAAGCGTACCTTGCTTATACGTGACAATGGTGAGTACTCTTCAGCCAGTGATTCTGAGGAAACTAGTCATGCTATGATTGCCACTAACCATGCAGAAAATGAGGAAGTCCACGTTGATCCCATCGACGCCGATAGGTATGAGAGTCTTGTTATGCAGCGTGTTCTCAGCACACAGGTTGCCCAGGCCGAAAAAAATCAGCGACACACCCTATTCCATACCAAGGGCGTTGTGCACGAACGGTCGATTCGCATCATCATCGATAGTGGCAGCTGCAACAATTTGGCAAGTACAGCGTTGGTAGAGAAATTATCCTTGCCCACTCGCACACACCCACATCCGTATCACATTCAATGGCTTAATGATGGTGGTAAAATAAAGGTAACACGTTCAGTACGTGTCCCCTTTTCACTGGGTTCTTATTCTGATTATGCTGATTGCGATGTTATTCCTATGGAAGCATGCTCTTTGTTATTGGGTCGACCTTGGCAATATGATACTGATAGTTTACATCATGGTCGTTCAAATCATTATTCTTTCATGTTTAAAGGCCAGAAAATAATTATACATCCAATGACCCCTGACCAAATTTTGAAAGATGATCTTACTAGGGCTGCTAAAACTACACAACAAGTCAAATCGACATCAGCCGCACCTATTAAATCTGAAATCAAGTTGCACTCTCCTGTTTTACTTGCTACACGTGCTGATTTTGATGTTGATGATCTCCATGAAGCTCATATGCCTTGTTATGCACTTGTATGCTCGCGCATGCTTGTTCCGCTTGATGATGCACCGTCTTTGGATATACCCCCTGTTGTTGTTAACCTTTTGCAGGAATATGCTGATGTTTATCCTACGGACTTACCATCGGGTCTTCCTCCCCTCCGTGGCATTAAGCATCAGATCGATCTCATCCCCGGCGCTTCTCTTCCGAACCGTGCCCCGTGCCGTACAAATCCAGATGAGACGAAGGAGATCCAGCGCCAGGTGCAGACGCTGCTTGATAAAGGTTACATTCGTGAGTCTCTTAGCCCTTGCTCGGTTCCTGTTTTACTCGTTCCAAAGAAAGATGGGTCATGGCGTATGTGCGTAGATTGTCGTGATATTAATAACATCACAGTTCGTTATCGATATCCTATTCCACGCCTTGATGATATGTTAGATGAGCTTAGTGGTGCCGTTATTTTCTCTAAGGTTGATTTGCGTAGCGGTTACCATCAGATTAGAATGAAACTCGGTGATGAATGGAAAACGGCTTTTAAAACGAAATTTGGTTTATATGAATGGTTGGTTATGCCATTTGGATTGACTAATGCTCCCAGCACCTTTATGCGTTTAATGAACGAAGTTCTATGGGCCTTCATAGGTTTGTTTGTTGTTGTTTATTTCGATGATATCCTTATTTACAGCAAGTCTATAGAGGAGCATTTAGAACATTTGCGTGCTGTTTTTGATGCTTTGCGTGCTGCTCGCTTGTTTGGTAGCATGGAAAAGTGCACATTTTGCACGCAACGTGTCTCGTTTCTTGGTTATGTGGTTACTCCGCAGGGCATTGAGGTGGATAGCAGCAAGATTGCTGCCATTCGGGAGTGGCCTACACCGACGACGGTCACACAAATTCGGAGCTTTCTTGGACTTGCCGGTTTCTACCGCAGATTTGTTCGTGATTTTAGCTCCATTGCAGCGCCTCTACATGAGCTTACAAAGAAAGATGTGTCATTTGCTTGGACTGATTCGCAGGAGGTAGCGTTCAGCACTTTGAAAGATAAGTTAACCCAAGCTCCCCTCTTGCAATTGCCTGATTTTAATAAAGTTTTTGAGCTTGAATGCGATGCTAGCGGTATTGGGCTAGGTGCTGTTTTGTTACAAGAAGGAAAACCAGTTGCTTATTTTAGTGAAAAATTAAGCGGTGCTAGTCTGAAATATTCTACTTATGATAAGGAGCTTTACGCTTTAGTGCGCACTTTGCATACATGGCAGCACTATCTTTGGCATCGTGAGTTCATAATTCATTCTGATCATGAGGCTTTAAAACATATTCGTACCCAAACAAATCTGAACCGTCGTCATGCTAAATGGGTCGAATTCATTGAGTCCTTTCCTTACATTATTAAACACAAGAACGGGAAGGACAATGTTATTGCTGATGCTTTGTCTCGTCGCTATACCATGCTGTCACAATTAGATTTTAAAATCTTTGGTCTGGACACTGTGAAGGATCAATATGTTGACGATGCTGATTTTAAAGATGCTTTCGGCCATTGTTTTAATGGAATACCATGGGGCAAATTTCACATACAGGATGGGTTCCTGTTTCGCGCTAACAAGCTGTGTGTTCCAGCTAGCTCGGTTCGTCTTTTGTTGTTATAGGAAGCGCATGGAGGTGGTCTCATGGGGCATTTTGGCGTCTACAAAACGCATAAGGTGTTGGCTGCCCACTTCTTTTGGCCTCGGATGCGCGCTGATGTTGAGCGCCTTGTTGCACGCTGCACTACTTGTCAGAAAGCTAAGTCACGGTTGAACAACCATGGTTTGTATATGCCTTTGCCTGTCCCTTCTTCTCCTTGGCTTGATATTTCTATGGACTTTGTTTTGGGCTTGCCTAGAACTAAGAAGGGGAGGGATAGTATTTTTGTGGTTGTTGATAGATTCTCTAAAATGGCTCACTTTATACCTTGTCATAAAACTGATGATGCTAGCATTGTTGCTGAATTGTTCTTTAGAGAAATTATTTGTTTACATGGTATTCCAAAAACAATAGTCTCTGATCGTGATGCTAAGTTTCTAAGCCATTTTTGGAGATCTCTTTGGAATAAATTGGGAACTAAATTGTTGTTTAGCACTACTTGTCACCCTCAGACTGATGGACAAACTGAGGTAGTAAATAGAACTTTATCTACCATGCTTAGGGCTGTTTTAGACAAAAATTTGAGACGTTGGGAGGATTGCTTGCCTCATGTTGAATTTGCTTACAATCATGCCACGCATTCTTCTACTAAGATGTGCCCTTTCCAGATTGTTTATGGTTACATCCCTAGGGCACCTATTGATTTGATTTCACTTAATGCTACGAACGCCCCACATGTAGATGCTGCTACACATGTTGAACAAATGATTACCATACATGAACAAACGAAACAGAACATTGCTGCTACTTGCGGGTAGTAAAGGAAGAAAACATGTTACTTTTGAGCCAGGTGATATGGTTTGGTTGCACTTGAGAAAGGATCGGTTTCCTACTTTGCGCCGTTCTAAATTAATGCCTCGTGCTGCTGGTCCTTTTAAGGTGCTAACAAAGATTAATGATAATGCTTATATCCTTGACCTGCCTGCGGAATTTGGTGTTTCCACTAGTTTTAATGTTGCAGATTTGAAACCATATATGGCCGAGGATGAGGAGTTGTCGTCGAGGATGACTTCACTTCAAGAAGGGGAGGATGATGAGGACACCACTATGAGTACGACTACACCAGCAGCACCTCCACATCAAGCGCCACTTTCCTTCATTAGCTGGGCCAATCACTCGGGCCCGTGCCAGAGATCTTAACTTCGTCATGCTACTGAAGAATGAGGGTCCAGAAGAATAGACGACCAGCCCAACCGCGGCCCATAGTGGATGACCTAGGGTTGGCCACCCCTAAGGGCTGCGCCCCCTCTCTATTTATCCAGGAGCTGCGCCTCCTTTGTTTTTCGAGTTTTGTTTTACGTTAGCCTTAGCTACTCTCGAACACGCGCAAATCTGCGCTGTCTTCGTGTATTCAGAACTCCAACCTCGAGTAATAGATTAGATTGCTCGCATCTTATTCTTGTTCGTTCTTCGATTGCGCACAGGAAACGATCTTCGTGATCAGCCGATCTCGCATCAGCAAGGTCGGTAACCACAGGGAGTTGGTTCAGCGATTGCATTGGCGCCTCGGGCTTGCTCGTCGTAGTCGGATCACAAGGGTCATCTTCCGCCAAATCGGAATTATCCCCTCTCGCCGAAAGATCGGGCACCTCAGCTACATCACGTCACCCATTCCAAAAACGGGGGTGTAGGGTGCATACGAGCACGAGTTTTTGCCACCAGGACCATTTCTTCGTTTTCTGCAACAAACATGCCCAATCCACTACTTTAGGTCCAACACTCATGTTTGGGGTGGTTTTCGCAATTTCGTTGCCGCACGTCACCGATTCCGAAAACGGGGGGTGCATACAAAGCACGAGTTTTTGCCACTAGAATTTCTTCGTTTTTCACAACGAACATGCCCAATCCACTACTTTAGGTCCAAAACTCATGTTTGGGGTGGTTTCGTGTAATTTCGTTGCCGCAAGTCATCCATTCCAAAAACGGGTGTCGGGGTGCATACAAAGCACGAGTTTTTGCCACCAGAACCATTTCTTCGTTTTTTGCAACGAACATGCCCAATCCACCACCTTAGGTCCAAAACTCATGTTTGAGATGGTTTCGCACAATTTCGTTTTTCGGAACGAACATGCCCAATCCACTACTTTAGGTCCAAAACTCATGTTTGGGGTGGTTTCGTGCAATTTTGTTGCCGCACATCACCCATTTCGGAAATGGGTGTCGGGGTGCATACATGCACGAGTTTTTGCCACCAGAACCATTTCTTCGTTTTTCGCAACGAACATGCCCAATCCACTACTTTAGGTCCAATACTCATGTTTGGGGTGGTTTCACGTTATTTCGTTGCCGCTCGTCACTCATTCCGAAAACGGGTGTCAGGGTGCATACAAAGCACGAGTTTTTGCCACAGGAACCATTTTTTTGTTTTTCACAACGAACATGCCCAATCCACTTCTTTAGGTCCAAAACTCATGTTTGGGGTGGTTTCGCGCAATTTCGTTGCCGCACGTCACCCATTCCGAAAACGGGTGTGGGGTGCATACAAGCACGAGTTTTTGCCACCGGAACCATTTCTTTGTTTTTCGCAACGAACATGCCCAATCCACTACTTTAGGTCCAAAACTCATGTTTGGGGTGGTTTCGCGCAATTTCGTTGCCGCACGTCACCCATTCCGAAATCGGGTGTGCGGTGCATACAAGCACGAGTTTTTGCCACCGGAACCATTTCTTTGTTTTTCGCAACGAACATGCCCAATCCACTACTTTAGGTCCAAAAACTCATGTTTGGGGTGGTTTCGCGCAATTTCGTTGCCGCACGTCACCCATTCCGAAAATGGGTGTGGGGTGCATACAAGCACGAGTTTTTGCCACCAGAACCATTTCTTCGTTTTCCGCAACGAACATGCCCAATACACTAATTTAGGTCCAAAACTCATGTTTGGGGTGGTTTCGTGCAATTTTGTTGCCGCACATCACCCATTTCGGAAATGGGTGTCGGGGTGCATACATGCACGAGTTTTTACCACCAGAACCATTTCTTCGTTTTTCGCAACGAACATGCCCAATCCACTACTTTAGGTCCAATACTCATGTTTGGGGGTGGTTTCACGTTATTTCATTGCCGCTCGTCACTCATTCCGAAAACGGGTGTCAGGGTGCATACAAAGCACAGGTTTTTGCCACAGGAACAATTTCTTCGTTTTTCACAACGAACATGCACAATCCACTACTTTAGGTCCAAAACTCATGTTTGGGGTGGTTTCGTGCAATTTCGTTGCCGCACGTCACCCATTCCGAAAACGGGTGTGGGGTGCATACAAGCACGAGTTTTTGCCACCGGAACCATTTCTTTGTTTTTCGCAACGAACATGCCCAATCCACTACTTTAGGTCCAAAACTCATGTTTGGGGTGGTTTCGCGCAATTTCGTTGCCGCACGTCACCCATTCCGAAAATGGGTGTGGGGTGCATACAAGCACGAGTTTTTGCCACCAGAACCATTTCTTCGTTTTCCGCAACGAACATGCCCAATCCACTACTTTAGGTCCAAAACTCATGTTTGGTGTGGTTTCGCGCAATTTCGTTGCCGCACGTCACTCATTCCGAAAGCGGGTGTCGGGGTGCATACAAAGCATGAGTTTTCGCCACTAGAACCATTTCTTCGTATTTCGCAATGAACATGCCCAATCCACTACTTTAGGTCCAAAACTCATGTTTGGGGTGGTTTCACGCAATTTCGTTGCCGCACGTCACCATTCCAAAAACGGGTGTCGAGTGCATACAAAGCATGAGTTTTCGCCACTGGAACCATTTCTTCGTATTTCGCAACGAACATGCCCAATCCACTACTTTAGGTCCAAAACTCATGTTTGGGGTGGTTTCACGCAATTTCGTTGCCGCACGTCACCCAGTCCAAAAACGGGTGTCGGGTGCATACAAAGCACGAGTTTTTGCCACTGGAACCATTTCTTTGTTTTTCGCAACGAACATGCCCAATCCACTACTTTAGGTCCAAAACTAAAGTTTGGGGTGGTTTCGCGCAATTTCGTTGCCGCACGTCACCCATTCCGAAAACGGGTGTCGGGGTGCATATAAATCATGAGTTTTCGCCACTGGAACCATTTCTTCGTTTTTCGCAACGAACATGCCCAATCCACTACTTTAGGTCCAAAACTCATGTTTGGGGTGGTTTCGCGCAATTTCGTTGCCGCACGTCACCCATTCCAAAAACGGGCGTCAGGGTGCATACAAAGCACGAGTTTTCGCCACTGGAATCATTTCTTCGTATTTTGCAATGAACATGCGCAATCCACTGCTTTAGGTCCAAAACTCATGTTTGGGGTGGTTTCGCGCAATTTTGTTGTCGCACGTCACCCGTTCCAAAAACGGGTGTTGGGTGCATACAAAGCATGAGTTTTTGCCACCGGAACCATTTCTTTGTTTTTCGCAACGAACATGCCAAATCCACTACTTTAGGTCCAAAACTCATGTTTGGGGTGGTTTCGCGCAATTTCGTTACCGCATGTCACCCATTTCGAAAACGGGTGTCGGGGTGCATACAAAGCATGAGTTTTCGCCACTGGAACCATTTCTTAGTTTTTCGCAACGAACATGCCCAATCCACTACTTTAGGTCCAAAACTCATGTTTGGGGTGGTTTCTCGCAATTTCGTTGCCGCACGTCACCATTCCAAAAACGGGTGTCGGGGTGCATACAAAGCATGAGTTTTAGCCACTGGAACCATTTCTTCGTTCTTCACAACGAACATGCCCAATCCACTACTTTAGGTCCAAAACTCATGTTTGGGGTGGTTTCGCGCAATTTCGTTGTCGCACGTCACCCATTCCAAAAACGGGTGTCGGGTGCATACAAAGCACGAGTTTTTGCCACCGGAGCCATTTCTTTGTTTTTTGCAACGAACATGCCCAATCCACTACTTTAGGTCCAAAACTCATGTTTAGGGTGGTTTCGCACAATTTCGTTGCCGCACGTCACTGATTCCGAAAACGGGTGTCTGGGTGCATCCAAAGCACGAGTTTTTGCCACCGTAACCATTTCTTCGTTTTTCGCAACAAACAAGCCCAATCCACTACTTTAGGTCCAAAACTCATGTGTTGGGTGGTTTCGCGCAATTTCGTTGCCGCACGTCACCCATTCCGAAAACGGGTGTCGGGGTGCATACAAATCACGAGTTTTTGCCACCGGAACCATTTCTTCGTTTTTCGCAACGAACATGCCCAATCCACTACTTTAGGTCCAAAACTCATGTTTGGGTGGTTTCGCGCAATTTCGTTGCCGCACGTCTCCCATTCCGAAAACGGGCGTTGGGGTGCATACAAAGCATGAGTTTTCGCCACGGGAACCATTTCTTCGTATTTCGCAACGAACATGCCCAATCCACTACTTTAGGTCCAAAACTCATGTTTGGGGTGGTTCGCGCAATTTCGTTGCCCCACATCACCATTCCAAAAACGGGTGTCGGGTGCATACAAAGCATGAGTTTTCGCCGCAGGAACCATTTCTTCGTATTTCGCAACGAACATGCCCAATCCACTACTTTAGGTCCAAAACTCATGTTTGGGGTGGTTTCGCGCAATTTCGTTGCCGCACGTCACCCAGTCCAAAAACGGGTGTCGGGTGCATACAAAGCACGAGTTTTTGCCACTGGAACCATTTCTTTGTTTTTCGCAACGAACATGCCCAATCCACTACTTTAGGTCCAAAACTCATGTTTGGGGTGGTTTCGCGCAATTTCGTTGTCGCACGTCACCCATTCCAAAAACGGGTGTCGGGTGCATATAAAGCACGAGTTTTTGCCACCGGAGCCATTTCTTTGTTTTTCGCAACGAACATGCCCAATCCACTACTTTAGGTCCAAAACTCATGTTTAGGGTGGTTTCGCACAATTTCGTTGCCGCACGTCACCGATTCCGAAAACGGGTGTCGGGGTGCATCCAAAGCACGAGTTTTTGCCACCGGAACCATTTCTTCGTTTTTCGCAACGAACAAGCCCAATCCACTACTTTAGGTCCAAAACTCATGTGTTGGGTGGTTTCGCGCAATTTCGTTGCCGCACGTCACCCATTCCAAAAACGGGTGTCGGGGTGCATTCAAATCACGAGTTTTTGCCACCGGAACCATTTCTTCGTTTTTCGCAACGAACATGCCCAATCCACTACTTTAGGTCCAAAGCTCATGTTTGGGGTGGTTTCGCGCAATTTCGTTGCCGCACGTCTCCCATTCCGAAAACGGGCGTTGGGGTGCATACAAAGCATGAGTTTTCGCCACTGGAACCATTTCTTCGTATTTCGCAACGAACATGCCCAATCCACTACTTTAGGTCCAAAACTCATGTTTGGGGTGGTTCGCGCAATTTCGTTGCCGCACATCACCATTCCAAAAACGGGTGTCGGGTGCATACAAAGCATGAGTTTTCGCCACTGGAACCATTTCTTCGTATTTCGCAACGAACATGCCCAATCCACTACTTTAGGTCCAAAACTCATGTTTCGGGTGGTTTCGCGCAATTTCGTTGCCGCACGTCACCCAGTCCAAAAACGGGTGTCGGGTGCATACAAAGCACGAGTTTTTGCCACTGGAACCATTTCTTTGTTTTTCGCAACGAACATGCCCAATCCACTACTTTAGGTCCAAAACTCATGTTTGGGGTGGTTTCGCGCAATTTCTTTGCCGCACGTCACCCATTCCAAAAACGGGTGTCGGGGTGCATACAAAGCACGAGTTTTTGCCACCGGAACCATTTCTTCATTTTTCGCAACGAACAAGCCCAATCCACTACTTTAGGACCAAAACTCATGTGTTGGGTGGTTTCGTGCAATTTCGTTGCCGCACGTCACCCATTCCGAAAACGGGTGTCGGGGTGCATACAAAGCACGAGTTTTTGCCACCGGAACCATTTCTTCGTTTTTCGCAACGAACATGCCCAATCCACTACTTTAGGTCCAAAACTGATGTTTGGGGTGGTTTCTCGCAATTTCGTTGCCGCATGTCACCCATTCCGAAAACGGGTGTCGCGGTGCACACAAAGCACGAGTTTTTGCCACCTCCATTTCTTCGTTTTTCGCAACGAACATGCCCAATCCACTACTTTAGGTTCAAAACTCATGTTTGGGGTGGTTTCGCGCAATTTCGTTTGTTGGTGACTTGTTCTCAAATGCTTCGGATTAAGAACAAGGCAACATAAAAAGTGTTAAATGATAAGGTCCTTCGTCCTTTGAAACATTATTTCCCTTCGGGATATAATGTGCTCCGGACGAAGGTTACAAATAATATATCTTCGTAAGCACAATAGGTTATGACGAAGGACTTACACGCGGCATAAAAAGTAATATAAACATTTAAATCTCATAATATCATTTCTATCTTATTATTGCATAACAATAGAAATGATCTTAGATTACAAGTGTACCTTCGAATTGCAGGAAGACAAAAGTACAAGGATGACGCAAAAGCAAATGCCAAGTCAGCGTGAACAGTACGGGAGTACTGTTCATCTATTTATAGACGTGGGACGCAGCCCATGTAAAATTACATTCATGCCCATTACGTTTGTTAACGACTTATGGGAATCTGTCAAGGCCTAAGTAGTCTTTTCATCTTTAAGTCGGTCCCCCTTTCTGCTATCGCGACGAAGCTTTCCTGCGCACAGCTTCGGCTGTGCACCATCCTTCGTACAGCTTGGTAATCAGCCCGTCCTTCATCTCAATCCCCCTTCGTCTGGCTTAGGCTTCGTCCTGACCGTACTTCATGATGTAGCTGAGGTGCCCGATCTTTCGGCGAGTAGAGATAATTCCGATTTGGCGGAAGATGACCCTTGCGATCCGACTACGACGAGCAAGCCCGAGGCGCCAATGCAATCGCTGAACCAACTACCTGTGGTTACCGACCTTGCTGGTGCGAGATCGGCCTGATCACGAAGATCGTTTCCTGTGCGCAATCGAAGAACGAACAAGAAAAAGATGCGAGCAATCTAATCTATTACTCGAGGGTGGAGTTCTGAATACACGAAGACAGCGCAGATTTGCGCGTGCTCGAGAGTAGCTAAAGCTAGATCTAAAACAAAACTCGGAAAATAAAGGAGGCGCAGCTCCTGTATAAATAGAGAGGGGGCGCAGCCCCTAGGGGCGGCCAACCCTAGGTCGTCCATTATGAGCCGCAATTGGGCTGGTCATCTATTCTTCTGGGCCTTCGTTCTTTAACAACAAGATGTAGTTCAATTCTCTTGCACGGGCCCGAGTCACTGGCCCAGGTGGAAGGGGTGGCGCCTGGACTGGGGAAGATGGTGCCTGGGCTGGAGAAGGTGCTGCTGGTGTAGATGTGCTCGTGTTGGTGTTGATGTCCTCATCATCCTCCCCTTCTTGAACTGAAGTCGTCCTCGACGGCAACTCCTCATCTTCTCCCGCATACGGTTTCAAATCTGCAACATTAAAACTAGTGGAAACACCAAACTCCGCAGGCAGGTCAAGGATATAAGCATTATCATTAATCTTGGTTAGTACCTTAAAAGGACCAGCAGCACGAGGCATCAATTTAGAACGGCGCAAAGTAGGAAAACGATCCTTTCTCAAATGCAACCAAACCATATCACCAGGTTCAAAAGTAACTAGTTTCCGTCCTTTACTACCAGTAATCTGATATTTAGCATTAGCAGCAGCAATGTTTTGTTGAGTTTGTTCATGGAGATTAATCATTTGTTCAACATGTGCAAGAGCATCTATGTGTGGGGCGTCCGTAGCATCAAGCGAAAACAAAGCAATAGGCGCCCTAGGAATGTAACCATAAACAATTTGAAAAGGGCACATCTTTGTAGAAGAATGTGTTGCATGATTATAAGCAAACTCAACATGAGGTAAGCAATCCTCCCAACGTTTCAAATTTTTGTCTAAAACAGCCCTAAGCATGGTAGACAAAGTTCGATTAACTACCTCAGTTTGACCATCAGTCTGAGGGTGACAAGTGGTGCTAAACAGCAATTTAGTTCCTAATTTATTCCACAGAGATCTCCAAAAATGACTCAGAAACTTGGCATCACGATCCGAGACTATTGTATTGGGAATACCGTGCAAACGAATAATCTCTCTAAAAAACAATTCAGCAACATTGCTAGCATCATCAGTCTTATGACAAGGTATGAAATGAGCCATTTTGGAGAATCGATCAACAACCACAAAAATGCTATCCCTCCCCTTCTTAGTTCTAGGCAATCCCAAAACAAAATCCATCGAAATATCAATCCAAGGGGAAGTAGGAACAGGCAAAGGCATATACAAACCATGGTTGTTCAACCGTGACTTAGCTTTCTGACAAGTAGTGCAGCGTGCAACAAGGCGCTCAACATCAGCGTGCATCCGAGGCCAAAAGAAGTGGGCAGCCAACACCTCATGTGTCTTGTAGACGCCAAAGTGCCCCATGAGACCGCCTCCATGTGCTTCCTGTAACAACAAAAGACGAACCGAGCTAGCTGGAACACACAGCTTGTTAGCGCGAAACAGGAACCCATCCTGTACGTGAAATTTGCCCCATGGTTTCCCATTAATACAATGGCCGAAAGCATCTTTAAAATCAGCATCGTCAACATATTGATCTTTTACAGTGTGCAAACCAAAGATTTTAAAATCTAACTGTGACAGCATGGTATAGCGACGAGACAAAGCATCAGCAATAACATTGTCCTTCCCGTTCTTGTGTTTAATAATGTAAGGAAAAGACTCAATGAATTCTACCCATTTAGCATGACGACGGTTCAGATTTTTTTGGGTACGAATATGTTTTAAAGCCTCATGATCAGAATGAATTATGAACTCACGATGCCAAAGATAGTGCTGCCATGTATGTAAAGTGCGCACTAACGCGTAAAGCTCCTTATCATAAGTAGAATATTTTAGACTAGCACCGCTTAATTTTTCACTAAAATAAGCAACTGGTTTCCTTCTTGTAACAAAACAGCACCTAGCCCAATACCGCTAGCATCGCATTCAAGCTCAAATACTTTATTAAAATCAGGCAATTGCAATAGGGGAGCTTGGGTTAACTTATCTTTCAAAGTGCTGAACGCTTCCTCCTGCGAATCACTCCAAGCAAACGGCACATCTTTCTTTGTAAGCTCATGTAGAGGCGCTGCAATGGAGCTAAAATCACGAACAAATCTGCGGTAGAAACCGGCAAGTCCAAGAAAGCTCCGAATTTGTGTGACCGTCGTCGGTGTAGGCCACTCCCGAATGGCAGCAATCTTGCTGCTATCCACCTCAATGCCCTGTGGAGTAACAACATAACCAAGAAACGAGACACGTCGTGTGCAAAAGATGCATTTTTCCATGTTAGCGAATAACTGGGCGGCACGCAATGCATCAAAAACAGCACTTAAATGTTCCAAATGCTCTTTCTTAGATTTGCTGTAAATAAGGATATCATCGAAATAAACAACCACAAACAATCCTATGAAGGGCCTCAGAACTTCATTCATCACTCGCATAAAAGTGCTGGGAGCATTAGTCAATCCAAACGGCATAACCAACCATTCATATAAACCAAATTTTGTTTTGAAGGCTGTTTTCCATTCATCACCCAGTTTCATTCTAATCTGGTGGTAACCACTACGCAAATCAATCTTAGTGAAAATAATGGCACCACTAAGCTCATCTAGCATATCGTCAAGGCGTGGTATAGGATAGCGATAACGAATAGTGATGTTATTAATAGCACGACAGTCTACACACATACGCCATGACCCATCCTTCTTGGGAACAAGTAACACAGGAACAGAGCAAGGGCTAAGAGACTCACGAATGTATCCTTTGTCAAGCAATGCCTGTACCTGGCGCTGAATCTCCTTCGTCTCATCCGGATTTGTACGGTATGGTGCGCGGTTCGGAAGCTGTGCACCGGGAATGAGGTCGATCTGGTGCTCAATGCCATGAAGCGGTGGGAGACCCGGTGGTAAGTCTTTGGGAAAGACATCAGCGTACTCCTGCAAAAGGTTAGCAACCATAGGGGGAATAGCCAAAGATGGTGCATCATCAAGTGAAATGAGGACACTAGAGCATACAAGTGCATAGCATGGCAAATGAGCACCGTGTAGATCATCAAAATCAGCACGTGTAGCAAGTAAAACAGGAGCCTTCAACTTAATTTCAGAAGGAACAGAGGGCGATGGATCAAGTTGTTTAGCAGTTATAGCAGCTCGGGCAAGATCATCTTTAACAATTTGTTCAGGTGTCATTGGATGTATAATTATTTTCTGACCCTTAAAAATGAAAGAATAATGATTCGAACGACCATGATGCAAGCTATCAGTATCATATTGCCAAGGTCGACCAAGTAACAAAGAGCATGCTTCCATGGGAATAACATCACAATCAACAAAATCAGAATAAGCACCCATGGAGAAAGGAACACGCACGGAACGCGTGATTTTTATTTTACCACCATCATTAAGCCATTGAATGTGATATGGGTTTGGATGCTTACGAGTGGGTAACGACAACTTTTCGACCAGCATGGTACTCGCCAAATTGTTGCAACTGCCGCTGTCGATAATGATGCGAATTGACCGCTCCTGCACAACACCCTTTGTATGGAACAGAGTGTGTCGCTGATTCTTCTCGGGCAAAGCGACCTGTGTACTGAGAACACGCTGCACAACAAGACTTTCATACCTATCAGCGTCGCCCGGGTTGACATGTACCTCCGCCTTAGCTGCATGGTCAGTGGCAAGTAGTGCATGTTCAATTTCTTCAGAATCACTAGCGGAAGAGTACTCACCATCATCACGAATGAGCAAAGTGCGCTTGTTTGGGCAGTCCCGAATCACATGGCCAAATCCTCTACAGCGATGACACTGAATATCCCGTGTACGACCTGTGGGTGGGGCAGTGCTGGCTGGTTTGGTCGTCTTCTCGCGTGGAGTAGTGGTGGACGTGGATGGCGCAGGGGGAACTGGTGCTGAGGTGGATGTCGAGCTTCGTCCTACAAAAGGGTTAGAATATGGCTTCGAGCGGCGTCCCTGCACTTCACGTTCAGCTTTGCAAGCATATTCAAATAAAGTAGTCATATCATAATATTCCTTATAATCAAGTATATCTTGGATTTCGCGGTTTAAACCACCACGAAAACGTGCCATAGCAGCGTCGTTGTCCTCCAATATCCCACAACGAATCATACCTTTTTGTAACTCCTGGAAATAGTCCTCAACAGATTGAGAACCTTGCTGAAAACGCTGCATTTTATTAAGCAAATCACGAGCATAATACGAAGGCACAAATCGATGTCGCATCGCAGCTTTCAACTGATCCCAAGTGGTTGGAATGGTAGTGGGATGTTTTATTTTAAACTCACGCCACCAAATTAAAGCAAAATCAGTAAATTCACTAATAGCAGCTTTAACCTGAGAATGTGCAGCAATATCATGGCATGAAAATTTTTGTTCAACCTCTAACTCCCAATCAAGATATGCAGCAGGATCATATTTGCCATTAAAAGGTGGAATTTTAAATTTAATCTTAGAAAATAAGTCATTAGGGGGATGACGAACCACACGGCGTGCACGACCACGGCGATCTCCATCGTCCCACTCAGTGTCACCGCCGTAGTCCTGCTCCATCTTTGTGGTCAACGCATCAAGGCGTGCCAGGATGGTGTCGAGTGTGGTGCGAGTCGCCGTTTGAGCAAGGTCAAGCTGGTTGAAACGCTCGGTCGTCGAAGTGACCGTTGAATCAAGTCGTTCATGCATCGTCCTAATGTCATCAGCAAGTCCATCAACTTGTCCCTTTACTTCCAGCAACTGGGCATCCACCGTGTCATGTGCTCCTGCCATAGTTAGCGCAAACACCAAAACACCAAAAAAACGACAAAAACAGGGGTGTACTGCTCACAAGGCGCTCACACTAGTGCTGTTATCAAGTTCTTATCCGTTCTTACCAAGCCACAGTGGTGAACTGCAACCAACAGGTGGAACCGGTGAAAGATTGGATGAGCGATTGCCTGGAGAAACAGAAACCTACTCGTCGTAGAAATATGTGGAGTTCTGGGTAGGCTGCACTCAAGTCAAGGAGTAGCACGACCAAACAATAATGCAAAGTTGAATTATAGTGCAAAACACGAAACTATATTGCTGGCCACAAGTGCAAAGGACGGATGGAACTAGCAGAATGGCAGTACCGTAAATATTGTACTAGCGAGGCCACTAGTAGGAATCACAAGTGATTTTGTTTTTCTTTTTTTGTATGATTTTTTTGATGTTTTTCTCAGCACAAGAAGCAACAAAATAGGAGCTACACGAAGTTTCACCTAAAACAGAGTTCAAATGTGGTCTACAGAAAATCAGGAAGTTCTCTGAAAAGCGTGCGAGAACTTTGACGGATTTTTTTTATTTTCCTGAATTTTTTTGACAATTTTGTCGAACCCAAACAGACCGAAGGTTAGTTTGGCCGGCCTCAGAATGGTGTCAACTAGCTCCTGTAAAAATTTCAGATTTTTCGGACACCCAAGCGAAAAGTTATGCCCGGTTTAAGGAAGGTAGCTCAAGTTATGTTTTCAAACGACCGGGATGAAACAACCGTATCCTTTCTCCTTCGTTGTTTTTTTTTTGTTTCTGTTTTTTTTTTGACGTAACCGAAGGAGAAAAACAAGGAAACGATGTTGACTCGGTTTTTTTTTCTGTTTTTTTTTCGTAACCGAAGGAGAAAAACAAGGAAACAGCCGTTGACTCGGTTTGTTTTTTCTGTTTTTTTTGACGTAACCGAAGGAGAAAAACAAGGAAACAATGTTGACTCGGTTTGTGGCGTGATCAAAGGGGAGATGGTGGCGGCGCTAGGATTTGAATGGTGGAAGAACACAATGCAACCAGCAACAAATGACGCGAAAGCACACAAATTCAACAATGCAGATTATTGAAAGAAAGTGCGAGGCTCAAAAGGGTGCTGGGATAAGGTCTAACCTGAATTTTTATGTGGTTTTGTGGACTGTAGGAAAAAAACACTCGATAAACTCACCGATCAACCTGGAAATCTGATACCAATTGATGTAGCTGAGGTGCCCGATCTTTCGGCGAGTAGAGATAATTCCGATTTGGCGGAAGATGACCCTTGCGATCCGACTACGACGAGCAAGCCCGAGGCGCCAATGCAATCGCTGAACCAACTCCCTGTGGTTACCGACCTTGCTGGTGCGAGATCGGCCTGATCACGAAGATCGTTTCCTGTGCGCAATCGAAGAACGAACAAGAAAAAGATGCGAGCAATCTAATCTATTACTCGAGGGTGGAGTTCTGAATACACGAAGACAGCGCAGATTTGCGCGTGCTCGAGAGTAGCTAAAGCTAGATCTAAAACAAAACTCGGAAAATAAAGGAGGCGCAGCTCCTGTATAAATAGAGAGGGGGCGCAGCCCCTAGGGGCGGCCAACCCTAGGTCGTCCATTATGGGCCGCAATTGGGCTGGTCGTCTATTCTTCTGGGCCTTCGTTCTTTAACAACAAGATGTAGTTCAATTCTCTTACACGGGCCCGAGTCACTGGCCCAGGTGGAAGGGGTGGCGCCTGGACTGGGGAAGATGGTGCCTGGGCTGGAGAAGGTGCTGCTGGTGTAGATGTGCTCGTGTTGGTGTTGATGTCCTCATCACTTCATGTTCATAATTCTGAGTCTGAAGATACCTGTTCATATAATCCACTCGGAAAACATTGTCAAATCATGTTTTTGAGGACCTTCGGAGGACGAAGGCCCCCAACAGTAGCCCCTCACAATATTAATTTGTTAATGATAAATTCAGATTGCGATATGGACGAAGGCCTTAAGCCGAAGGTCCGAAAAAACACCTTCCCTTTGCTAGAATAGCAAAAGTCACTGACACGCGGGACCACACAGTTTCCGTTATATCGAGTGTATAAATAGAGGCCCGCCACAATTTGTTTGGTACGCTTTCTTGCCATCTGCTCCCGCTTACTAAATTTTTAGCTCTTGCGCACTAAGATTTGCTGTTCTTTTGGTTTTGAAGCTTCGGCCTTGAAAACAGTTTTTTAGTGTTTCCGAAGATGTCTGAAGATAAGAAGGTCACTGCTGAGATGAAGCTGAGTCTCGACGAAGAGAAGAACTTGGGGTTCCTTATAGCGATGGCGGAAACCAATACGGAAAAAATCACCAAGGAGATTCTGGAAGGTTTGTCTGAAGATACTGGTGACAGCGACAGTTATGATGCAGAAAGCTGTGGGGGAGAGTCCGAAGATCGACCATGGCGGCCAAGTCACACGGTTTTCGGGAAAACCACTGTTTAGCAGAGTCATATTGACAATATGAGGGGGAGATATTTTCGAGATATATCTATTGTGAGGGCTGATGCTGGAGAAAAAACTTCCCCCACCCCCGAAGAAGATGAGGTCGTAATCTTCCGAAGCTTTCTCAAGGCTGGGCTTCGATTCCCCCTAAGCAGCTTTGTTGTCGAAGTCCAGAAGACATTTCAAGTCTACCTTCATCAAATTACTCCCGAAGCTATCATTAGAATGGGGATCTTTGTCTGGGCTGTAAGAAGCCAAGGTTTAGAACCAAATGCTAAAAGCTTTTGCAACATTCATGAGTTGTTATATGAGACGAAGCCCTGGGGGAAAGAACAATATCACAACAACTTCGGTTGTTACAGCTTCGGTGCCCGCGCCGGGTCAAGCTGCCCTGTGCCAACCTTTCGGAAGAGGTGGCTCGGCACCTGGATGACAGAATGGTTTTATGTAAAGAATGACTTGACAGCGCAGGAAGATGTTAAGAGTATCATTATGCGCCCCATTTGGCAACGCTTCGGACTACGAAAGCCGAAGGTTGAAATGGATGAAGCGGCCGAAGAATGCCAAAGAGCCTTCGGTGTAGTCTGCTCTTTTATTGGGACAAGGGATCTGGTCCAAGAGCATATTGCCTTCAGGGTATGGCCACTTGCAGGAAAGTGGGAAATGCCGAAGGACACCATCAAAGAGTCTGACGAAGGTGGACTAGTGAGACTAAAATACACATTCAAATACGGGGATAAATTTGTTGAACCTGATGATGACTGGTTAAAAAGCATTGAAACATTAAGTGACGAACTGCTTGGGGCATACTCGAAGGCCGAGAATACTGCATTATCGGCAACCTTCGGAGGCCGAAAGAAGAAGAGGCTCAACCGGGTATTTGATGCAATCGGGTTTATCTACCCTGACTATCATTATCCGGTGTTGGGCCGTAAAAGAAAAAATACTTCTCCTGCAACAGAAGTTGCCACAAGTGCCTCTAGCGAGCCAGCGCCGCAAAGAAAAAAGATGAAGGTGCTCACCCACCGGGCGCGTTTTATTGAGCCGGCCACAGTGCCTGAATTTATTGGTGAAGTCTCTCTGACCTCTGAAACTACAGAACCAGCTCCAGCGCCGAAGATAGAAGAAAGAACTGAAGCGCCTTCAGCAGAGAAGGCAGAAAATCCGAGGATTGAAGGACAAAAAATATTGAAAATCTTGAGTCCTTCAGCAAATGTTGAAACAATAAAAAATCAAAAGGGCCCATCGGTGACCCCAAAAAGAAAAAGAATGGTGAACGTGCTAGATGTCTTGGAGACAATTAAGTCTTCAAGCACAACTCCAAAGAAGACTGTTGAACTTGCTGAAGCGTCTACTGAAGCTTCGAAGCAACATCTTGAAGCTGAAGCTGGGCCTTCAGAGCCCACCAAGGAACAATCTTTAGAAACCGAAAAAATAAAAATATCAGAACCAGTTTTGGTTGAAGAAATTGACACTGCCGCCCCCGAAGCTCCTTCCAACATACGCGATTACATCGTGCGACATGCTTCGGGGAAGAAATTATCTGAAGAAGAGACTTATGAAGCCAGTCACTATGCCAGAGAGTTAAAATATCCGAAGGGGGCAGTAGTGTTCAACGGGACAAATGAAGATGACTTCCTATACTGCCTTCCTGATAACAAAGAATTATCTGTCTGCCGGGAGGTGGCTAGAAGTATGGGGTTCCCGAAGCTCGAAGCCGGATTATGTGCTATGACGATGGAGGATCTCGCGGACAGTCTTGCGTACAATAGCCTAAAGGTATGGGAATTAGGCGCTTGAAAAAAAAATTTTAATTCGTAACTCATTCTTTTATTCTTATACGAACTTTTTTACATATAGGGTTTAATTCTAAGCAACGCATTAAGAGCACAAAAGAGTGCCGAAGATGAGAGTTACGAAATTGCGTTCAACAACCTACGGTCAGAAGTTATTAAACTGAGAAACGAAGCTCTGGAAAAGGATAAAATTCTGCTTACATTGGTAGACAAGGTAAAAAGGACGAAGCTGCCTCAAAGGTCCAGGCCGAAGCCCAAAAACGTGAGATTAAAGATCTTCAGAAACAGCTAGCTAGAGCTAAAGAGGAACGTGTGCTTGAAGAAACAAAACGAGAGCTTAGTGATCTGTTGGTCAATCATTTAGAGTTAAGTGTTAAGGAGCTTCGTGCATCCCAGAGGAAATGCTATGTTAAATCTATAGAATGCGTCAAAAAGATAAAATCCAGCTTCGCCAGCGTTGGCGCATTTTCTAGTGAAGAGAATTTCTCAAGAGGCAATCCCGAAGGTCCAATGGAATGGATCAGCCACGAAGCAGAGGCCTTCGAGGAAATCCTGAGTAGCCGCGGTGACATCTGCGCTTTCTCGGGCGCCAGAGGAGTTGCTACCGTTTTGGAGAGGAAAGGTTGCGAGCATGTAAAATCCTTAGCTCAGTCCGAAGCTGCCTTGTCCTCTGAAGACATCAAAGACCCCTCGGCCGAAGCAAGCATGGTTGGCGGAAAATTCTTTACTGATATCTGGGACAACGGCGGCCGAGAAATGGCGCAAGAAATTATTCAAAAGAGTGAAAAAGGCATCCATGATGCTAGGAAAGTGACAGAAGTTGCCGAAAAAAGTATAGAGCCCGAAGGGCAAATAGGTATTTAATTAGTCGTTCTTATTGTGTTGTAATTTTTAATTTCAAACTTTGTTCGCGGTTTGTGATAGTAATGTAGACATATTCTCTTCCCTCAGAACCTGCTGGATCGTCTGCAGACCCACACACGAAAGGGGATGACGAAATTAAACAAATGGCCGAAGCTATCATGGATAAAGTTGTTGAACAACTTTTAAATGAAGCTGCCGAAGTAGTACTAAGAGAAGACTAGATGTTATTAGAAAAAACATTTAAAATGTGATCTATGTAATATTTTGTACATTTGAATGTAATATACAAGTTTCTTTTCATTATTCAACTCTTTACGATGCATGAAACTTTACATACGTACCGTTTTTGAGCCTTCGGCGAAAAAACACCTTCCCTTCTTTTCATGCTTCGTAAAGAAAACATTCTCCTTTAATACTATTCTGATGAAGCACTTCGACGCTTCGTGAAAATATTCTCCGAAGCTGTATTCCGAAGATCAGCATTGTATTCCCTCGTGACTTTGCACGATTTTCACTTTTTCAAAGCGTCCTTTCGAAGGTTGATACTGCGTCCCCTTCTTTTGCTATGTGCAACATGATGTATGATGCTTATGCTATGCAAAATGATGTGATGATGCTATGTTATGCAGATGACATTTGTTCCGAAGATACACACATATCCCCGTAAAACACAAAATATCTCTGTATCAGCGCTGACTTTTTGCTGTAAGCTCTGCATTCCCTTAGGAACGTCTTTGGAGCTTCTTCGCCTTTTACTTAGGCGGTATCAGCGTTGACTTTTCGCTGTAAGCTCTGCATTCCCTTAGGAACGTCTTTGGAGCTTCTTCGCCTTTTACTTAGGCGGTATAAGCGTTGACTTTTCGCTGTATGCTCTGCATTCCCTTAGGAACGACTTTGGAGCAGAAAACTTACACTGCGCTCCCTTTGGAACGGCTTTTTGTGACCTCAGCAACTTACTCTGCGTTCCTTAGAACGACTTTTTGTTGCTTCGAAGGATTTTTAATAATTCGAAGGTCCTCCTTGTTATCGGAAATTTTTAAGCTTCAGCAACTTAAGCCTGTGGAGAAAATAAGTTTTCCTTGTGACCAACAATGAAACTATTACATGAAAACTAAAATGTTCTTTATTACACAGAAAATAGAACTAAATAGAAAAGACTGCTATCAAGGTAGGATATTTGTCAATAAATGTGCTTCGACTCTGGCACAGTGCTATTGACTGTGCGAGCTTCAGATTGTTCTCTGAGATCCCTTTGGTGTGGAACATATTGGCTCCCTTTCGGCTGTTGGCCTTGTTGCAGCGGTGGTGGAGGCGGGGGCTGCTGCCATGAAGCTTGAGGTTGACTCGCCGAAGCTACAGAAACTGCAGGGTGGTTGCCCACGTATTCTGGGATGTAAGGCTGATGGTACGAAGCAGTATGCATGACCTGCTTCGGCTGAACTTGTTGCGCTGCAGCTTCGGCTATCTCCTTTTGCTTCTGGATGGTAACATGGCACATCCTGGTGGTATGGCCCTTGTTTTCACCACAGAATAAGCAAAATACTCTCCTTGGTTGATCTCCAAATCTTCCGCCGAAGCCCCTGGCGCCTCTGCCTCTTGGAGCTGGTGGCCGGAAGAAGTTTTGCTGTTGCCCCGAAGCCTGTGAGGAGCACTGCGGCCTGTTCTGCTGACTCCCCTTATCATCATTTTGAGTAGAGTTGTGGATGGACCTGACATGCCTCGGATAGAATCTTCCTCCGAAGCCCCTGGTCATTTCAGAAAATCTAAAAGCCTCCTCCCTTCTTTGGCGAAAATCATTGTCAGCACGAATGTACTCGTCCATCTTCTGGAGCAGTTTTTCCAAAGTCTGAGGAGGCTTCCTAGCAAAGTATTGAGCTGAAGGTCCAGGACGAAGCCCCTTGATCATGGCTTCGATGACAATTTCATTGGGCACCGTTGGTGCCTGCGCCCTCAAACGCAAGAACCTTCTGACATACGCCTGAAGGTATTCTTCATGATCCTGAGTGCACTGGAACAAGGCTTGAGCAGTGACTGGCTTCGTCTGAAACCCTTGAAAGCTGGTTAACAACATGTCCTTCAGCTTCTGCCATGAAGTGATCGTTCCTGGTCGAAGGGAGGAATACCAGGTCTGAGCAACACTCCTGACAGCCATAACAAAAGACTTTGCCATGACTGCAGCATTGCCACCATACGAAGACACTGTTGCTTCGTAGCTCATCAAAAACTGCTTCGGGTCTGAATGGCCATCGAACATGGGAAGCTGGGGCGGCTTGTAGGACGGAGGCCAAGGTGTAGCCTGCAGCTCAGCGGACAGGGGAGAAGCATCATCGAAAACAAAATTTCCATGATGGAAATTGTCATACCAGTCATCTTCGTTGAAGAAACCCTCCTGATGAAGGTCTTTTTGTTGAGGCCTTCTGTTCTGCTCATCGTGAGTAAGATGGCGAACTTCTTCAGAAGCTTCATCTATCTGCCTTTGCAGCTCAGCTAGCCTGGCCATCTTTTCCTTCTTCCTCTGCACCTGTTGATGAAGCATCTCCATATCCCTGATCTCTTGGTCTAGCTCATCCTCCTGAAGCGTCGGGCTGACGGCCTTCCTCTTCTGGCTTCGTGCCTCCCGAAGAGAGACAGTCTCCTGGTTGGGGTCCAGCGGTTGCAAGGCTGCAGCCCCAGTCGCTGAAGCTTTCTTCGGCGCCATTGCGAGGGTCTTTGACTTCCGAAGGTGTTCAAAAAACTCAAAAGTGGAAGTGAGTTCACCGGAGGTGGGCGCCAATGTTGGTGACTTGTTCTCAAATGCTTCGGATTAAGAACAAGGCAACATAAAAAGTGTTAAATGATAAGGTCCTTCGTCCTTTGAAACATTATTTCCCTTCGGGATATAATGTGCTCCGGACGAAGGTTACAAATAATATATCTTCGTAAGCACAATAGGTTATGACGAAGGACTTACACGCGGCATAAAAAGTAATATAAACATTTAAATCTCATAATATCATTTCTATCTTATTATTGCATAACAATAGAAATGATCTTAGATTACAAGTGTACCTTCGAATTGCAGGAAGACAAAAGTACAAGGATGACGCAAAAGCAAATGCCAAGTCAGCGTGAACAGTACGGGAGTACTGTTCATCTATTTATAGACGTGGGACGCAGCCCATGTAAAATTACATTCATGCCCATTACGTTTGTTAACGACTTATGGGAATCTGTCAAGGCCTAAGTAGTCTTTTCATCTTTAAGTCGGTCCCCTTTCTGCTATCGCGACGAAGCTTTCCTGCGCACAGCTTCGGCTGTGCACCTTCCTTCGTACAGCTTGGTAATCAGCCCGTCCTTCATCTCAATCCCCCTTCGTCTGGCTTAGGCTTCGTCCTGACCGTACTTCATGTTCATAATTCTGAGTCCGAAGATACCTGTTCATATAATCCACTCGGAAAACATTGTCAAATCATGTTTTTGAGGACCTTCGGAGGACGAAGGCCCCCAACATCGTTGCCGCACGTCACCCATTCCAAAAACGGGTGTCGGGGTGCATACAAAGCATGAGTTTTCGCCACTGGAATCATTTCTTCGTATTTCGGAACGAACATGCGCAATCCACTACTTTAGGTCCAAAACTCATGTTTGGGGTGGTTTTGCGCAATTTTGTTGTCGCACGTCACCCATTCCAAAAACAGGTGTCGGGTGCATACAAAGCACGAGTTTTTGCCACCGGAACCATTTCTTTGTTTTTCGCAACGAACATGCCAAATCCACTACTTTAGGTCCAAAACTCATGTTTGGGCTGGTTTCGCGCAATTTCGTTGCCGCATGTCATCCATTTCGAAAACGGGTGTCGGGGTGCATACAAAGCACGAGTTTTTCCCATCGGAACCATTTCTTCGTTTTTCGCAACGAACATGCCCAATCCACTACTTTAGGTCCAAAACTGATGTTTGGGGTGGTTTCTCGCAATTTCGTTGCCGCATGTCACCCATTCCGAAAACGGGTGTCGCGGTGCACACAAAGCACGAGTTTTTGCCACCGGAACCATTTCTTCGTTTTTCGCAACGAACATGCCCAATCCACTACTTTACGTCCAAAACTCATGTTTGGGGTGGTTTCGCGCAATTTCGTTGCCTCACGTCACCCATTCCGGAAACGGGTGTCGGGGTGCATACAAAGCACGAGTTTTTGCCACCGGAACCATTTCTTCGTTTTTCGCAACGAACATGCCCAATCCACTACTTTAGGTCCAAAACTCATGTTTGGGGTGGTTTCGCGCAATTTCGTTGCCGCACGTCACCCATTCCGAAAACGGGTGTCAGGGTGCATACAAAGCACGAGTTTGTACCACCGGAACCATTTCTTCGTTTTTCTCAACGAACATGCCCAATCCACTACTTTAGGTCCAAAACTCATGTTTGGGGTGGTTTCGCGCAATTTCATTGTCGCACGTCAACCATTCCGAGAATGGGTGTCGGGGTGCATCGAAAGCACGAGTTTTTGCCACAGGAACCATTTCTTCGTTTTTCGCAACGAACATGCTCAATCCACTACTTTAGGTCCAAAACTCATGTTTGGGGTGGTTTCACGCAATTTCGTTGCCGCACGTCACCCATTCCGAAAGCGGGTGTCGGGGTGCATACAAAGCATGAGTTTTCGCCACTAGAACCATTTCTTCGTATTTCGCAACGAACATGCCCAATCCACTACTTTAGGTCCAAAACTCAAGTTTGGGGTGGTTTCACGCAATTTCGTTGCCGCACGTCACCATTCCAAAAACGGGTGTCGAGTGCATACAAAGCATGAGTTTTCGCCACTGGAACCATTTCTTCGTATTTCGCAACGAACATGCCCAATCCACTACTTTAGGTCCAAAACTCATGTTTGGGGTGGTTTCACGCAATTTCGTTGCCGCACGTCACCCAGTCCAAAAACGGGTGTCGGGTGCATACAAAGCACGAGTTTTTGCCACTGGAACCTTTTCTTTGTTTTTCGCAACGAACATGCCCAATCCACTACTTTAGGTCCAAAACTCAAGTTTGGGGTGGTTTCGCGCAATTTCGTTGCCGCACGTCACCCATTCCGAAAACGGGTGTCGGGGTGCATACAAATCATGAGTTTTCGCCACTGGAAGCATTTCTTCGTTTTTCGCAACGAACATGCCCAATCCACTACTTTAGGTCCAAAACTCATGTTTGGGGTGGTTTCGCGCAATTTCGTTGCCGCACGTCACCCATTCCAAAAACGGGCGTCAGGGTGCATACAAAGCACGAGTTTTCGCCACTAGAATCATTTCTTCGTATTTTGCAATGAACATGCGCAATCCACTACTTTAGGTCCAAAACTCATGTTTGGGGTGGTTTCGCTCAATTTTGTTGTCGCACGTCACCCATTCCAAAAACGGGTGTTGGGTGCATACAAAGCATGAGTTTTTGCCACAGGAACCATTTCTTTGTTTTTCGCAACGAACATGCCAAATCCACTACTTTAGGTCCAAAACTCATGTTTGGGGTGGTTTCGCGCAATTTCGTTACCGCATGTCGCCCATTTCGAAAACGGGTGTCGGGGTGCATACAAAGCATGAGTTTTCGCCACTGGAACCATTTCTTCGTTTTTCGCAACGAACATGCCCAATCCACTACTTTAGGTCCAAAACTCATGTTTGGGGTGGTTTCTCGCAATTTCGTTGCCGCACGTGATTCCAAAAACGGGTGTCGGGTGCATACAAAGCACGAGTTTTCCCATCGGAACCATTTCTTCGTTTTTCGCAACGAACATGCCCAATCCACTACTTTAGGTCCAACACTGATGTTTGGGGTGGTTTCGCGCAATTTCGTTGCCGCACGTCACCCATTCTAAAAACGGGTGTCGAGGTGCATACAAAGCACGAGTTTTTGCCACTGGAACCATTTCTTCGTTTTTCGCAATGAACATGCCCAATCCACTACTTTAGGTCCAAAACTCATGTTTGGGGTGGTTTCGCGCAATTTCGTTGCCGCACGTCACCCATTCCGAAAACGGGTGTCGGGGTGCATACAAAGCATGAGTTTTAGCCACTGGAACCATTTCTTCGTTTTTCACAACGAACATGCCCAATCCACTACTTTAGGTCCAAAACTCATGTTTGGGGTGGTTTCGCGCAATTTCGTTGTCGCACGTCACCCATTCCAAAAACGGGTGTCGGGTGCATACAAAGCACGAGTTTTTGCCACCGGAGCCATTTCTTTGTTTTTCGCAACGAACATGCCCAATCCACTACTTTAGGTCCAAAACTCATGTTTAGGGTGGTTTCGCACAATTTCGTTGCCGCACGTCACCGATTCCGAAAACGGGTGTCGGGGTGCATCCAAAGCACGAGTTTTTGCCACCGGAACCATTTCTTCGTTTTTCGCAACGAACAAGCCCAATCCACTGCTTTAGGTCCAAAACTCATGTGTTGGGTGGTTTCGCGCAATTTCGTTGCCGCACGTCACCCATTCCGAAAACGGGTGTCGGGGTGCATACAAATCACGAGTTTTTGCCACCGGAACCATTTCTTCGTTTTTCGCAACGAACATGCCCAATCCACTACTTTAGGTCCAAAACTCATGTTTGGGGTGGTTTCGCGCAATTTCGTTGCCGCACGTCTCCCATTCCGAAAACGGGCGTTGGGGTGCATAAAAAGCATGAGTTTTCGCCACTGGAACCATTTCTTCGTATTTCGCAACGAACATGCCCAATGCACTACTTTAGGTCCAAAACTCATGTTTGGGGTGGTTCGAGCAATTTCGTTGCCGCACATCACCATTCCAAAAACGGGTGTCGGGTGCATACAAAGCATGAGTTTTCGCCACTGGAACCATTTCTTCGTATTTCGCAACGAACATGCCCAATCCACTACTTTAGGTTCAAAACTCATGTTTGGGGTGGTTTCGCGCAATTTCGTTGCCGCACGTCACCCATTCCAAAAACGGGTGTCGGGGTGCATACAAAGCATGAGTTTTCGCCACTGGAATCATTTCTTCGTATTTCGGAACGAACATGCGCAATCCACTACTTTAGGTCCAAAACTCATGTTTGGGGTGCTTTCGCGCAATTTTGTTGTCGCACGTCACCCATTCCAAAGACAGGTGTCGGGTGCATACAAAGCACGAGTTTTTGCCACCGGAACCATTTCTTTGTTTTTCGCAACGAACATGCCAAATCCACTACTTTAGGTCCAAAACTCATGTTTGGGGTGGTTTCGCGCAATTTCGTTGCCGCATGTCACCCATTTCGAAAACGGGTGTCGGGGTGCATACAAAGCACGAGTTTTTCCCATCGGAACCATTTCTTCGTTTTTCGCAACGAACATGCCCAATCCACTACTTTAGGTCCAAAACTGATGTTTGGGGTGGTTTCTCGCAATTTCGTTGCCGCATGTCACCCATTCCGAAAACGGGTGTCGCGGTGCACACAAAGCACGAGTTTTTGCCACCGGAACCATTTCTTCGTTTTTCGCAACGAACATGCCCAATCCACTACTTTACGTCCAAAACTCATGTTTGGGGTGGTTTCGCGCAATTTCGTTGCCTCACGTCACCCATTCCGGAAACGGGTGTCGGGGTGCATACAAAGCACGAGTTTTTGCCACCGGAACCATTTCTTCGTTTTTCGCAACGAACATGCCCAATCCACTACTTTAGGTCCAAAACTCATGTTTGGGGTGGTTTCGCGCAATTTCGTTGCCGCACGTCACCCATTCCGAAAACGGGTGTCAGGGTGCATACAAAGCACGAGTTTGTACCACCGGAACCATTTCTTCGTTTTTCTCAACGAACATGCCCAATCCACTACTTTAGGTCCAAAACTCATGTTTGGGGTGGTTTCGCGCAATTTCGTTGCCGCACGTCAACCATTCCGAGAATGGGTGTCGGGGTGCATCGAAAGCACGAGTTTTTGCCACAGGAACCATTTCTTCATTTTTTGCAACGAACATGCCCAATCCACTACTTTAGGTCCAAAACTCATGTTTAGGGTGGTTTCGCGCAATTTCGTTGCCGCACGTCACCCATTCCGAAAGCGGGTGTCGGGGTGCATACAAAGCATGAGTTTTCGCCACTAGAACCATTTCTTCGTATTTCGCAACGAACATGCCCAATCCACTACTTTAGGTCCAAAACTCAAGTTTGGGGTGGTTTCACGCAATTTCGTTGCCGCACGTCACCATTCCAAAAACGGGTGTCGAGTGCATACAAAGCATGAGTTTTCGCCACTGGAACCATTTCTTCGTATTTCGCAACGAACATGCCCAATCCACTACTTTAGGTCCAAAACTCATGTTTGGGGTGGTTTCACGCAATTTCGTTGCCGCACGTCACCCAGTCCAAAAACGGGTGTCGGGTGCATACAAAGCACGAGTTTTTGCCACTGGAACCTTTTCTTTGTTTTTCGCAACGAACATGCCCAATCCACTACTTTATGTCCAAAACTCAAGTTTGGGGTGGTTTCGCGCAATTTCGTTGCCGCACGTCACCCATTCCGAAAACGGGTGTCGGGGTGCATACAAATCATGAGTTTTCGCCACTGGAACCATTTCTTCGTTTTTCGCAACGAACATGCCCAATCCACTACTTTAGGTCCAAAACTCATGTTTGGGGTGGTTTCGCGCAATTTCGTTGCCGCACGTCACCCATTCCAAAAACGGGCGTCAGGGTGCATACAAAGCACGAGTTTTCGCCACTGGAATCATTTCTTCGTATTTTGCAATGAACAAGCGCAATCCACTACTTTAGGTCCAAAACTCATGTTTGGGGTGGTTTCACGCAATTTTGTTGTCGCACGTCACCCATTCCAAAAACGGGTGTTGGGTGCATACAAAGCATGAGTTTTTGCCACAGGAACCATTTCTTTGTTTTTCGCAACGAACATGCCAAATCCACTACTTTAGGTCCAAAACTCATGTTTGGGGTGGTTTCGCGCAATTTCGTTACCGCATGTCACCCATTTCGAAAACGGGTGTCGGGGTGCATACAAAGCATGAGTTTTCGCCACTGGAACCATTTCTTCGTTTTTCGCAACGAACATGCCCAATCCACTACTTTAGGTCCAAAACTCATGTTTGGGGTGGTTTCTCGCAATTTCGTTGCCGCACGTCACCATTCCAAAAACGGGTGTCGGGTGCATACAAAGCACGAGTTTTCCCATCGGAACCATTTCTTCGTTTTTCGCAACGAACATGCCCAATCCACTACTTTAGGTCCAACACTGATGTTTGGGGTGGTTTCGCGCAATTTCGTTGCCGCACGTCACCCATTCTAAAAACGGGTGTCGAGGTGCATACAAAGCACGAGTTTTTGCCACTGGAACCATTTCTTCGTTTTTCGCAATGAACATGCCCAATCCACTACTTTAGGTCCAAAACTCATGTTTGGGGTGGTTTCGCGCAATTTCGTTGCCGCACGTCACCCATTCCGAAAACGGGTGTCGGGGTGCATACAAAGCATGAGTTTTAGCCACTGGAACCATTTCTTCGTTTTTCACAACGAACATGCCCAATCCACTACTTTAGGTCCAAAACTCATGTTTGGGGTGGTTTCGCGCAATTTCGTTGCCGCATGTCACCCATTTCGAAAACGGGTGTCGGGGTGCATACAAAGCACGAGTTTTTCCCATCGGAACCATTTCTTCGTTTTTCGCAACGAACATGCCCAATCCACTACTTTAGGTCCAAAACTGATGTTTGGGGTGGTTTCTCGCAATTTCGTTGCCGCATGTCACCCATTCCGAAAACGGGTGTCGCGGTGCACACAAAGCACGAGTTTTTGCCACCGGAACCATTTCTTCGTTTTTCGCAACGAACATGCCCAATCCACTACTTTACGTCCAAAACTCATGTTTGGGGTGGTTTCGCGCAATTTCGTTGCCTCACGTCACCCATTCCGGAAACGGGTGTCGGGGTGCATACAAAGCACGAGTTTTTGCCACCGGAACCATTTCTTCGTTTTTCGCAACGAACATGCCCAATCCACTACTTTAGGTCCAAAACTCATGTTTGGGGTGGTTTCGCGCAATTTCGTTGCCGCACGTCACCCATTCCGAAAACGGGTGTCAGGGTGCATACAAAGCACGAGTTTGTACCACCGGAACCATTTCTTCGTTTTTCTCAACGAACATGCCCAATCCACTACTTTAGGTCCAAAACTCATGTTTGGGGTGGTTTCGCGCAATTTCGTTGCCGCACGTCAACCATTCCGAGAATGGGTGTCGGGGTGCATCGAAAGCACGAGTTTTTGCCACAGGAACCATTTCTTCATTTTTTGCAACGAACATGCCCAATCCACTACTTTAGGTCCAAAACTCATGTTTAGGGTGGTTTCGCGCAATTTCGTTGCCGCACGTCACCCATTCCGAAAGCGGGTGTCGGGGTGCATACAAAGCATGAGTTTTCGCCACTAGAACCATTTCTTCGTATTTCGCAACGAACATGCCCAATCCACTACTTTAGGTCCAAAACTCAAGTTTGGGGTGGTTTCACGCAATTTCGTTGCCGCACGTCACCATTCCAAAAACGGGTGTCGAGTGCATACAAAGCATGAGTTTTCGCCACTGGAACCATTTCTTCGTATTTCGCAACGAACATGCCCAATCCACTACTTTAGGTCCAAAACTCATGTTTGGGGTGGTTTCACGCAATTTCGTTGCCGCACGTCACCCAGTCCAAAAACGGGTGTCGGGTGCATACAAAGCACGAGTTTTTGCCACTGGAACCTTTTCTTTGTTTTTCGCAACGAACATGCCCAATCCACTACTTTATGTCCAAAACTCAAGTTTGGGGTGGTTTCGCGCAATTTCGTTGCCGCACGTCACCCATTCCGAAAACGGGTGTCGGGGTGCATACAAATCATGAGTTTTCGCCACTGGAACCATTTCTTCGTTTTTCGCAACGAACATGCCCAATCCACTACTTTAGGTCCAAAACTCATGTTTGGGGTGGTTTCGCGCAATTTCGTTGCCGCACGTCACCCATTCCAAAAACGGGCGTCAGGGTGCATACAAAGCACGAGTTTTCGCCACTGGAATCATTTCTTCGTATTTTGCAATGAACAAGCGCAATCCACTACTTTAGGTCCAAAACTCATGTTTGGGGTGGTTTCACGCAATTTTGTTGTCGCACGTCACCCATTCCAAAAACGGGTGTTGGGTGCATACAAAGCATGAGTTTTTGCCACAGGAACCATTTCTTTGTTTTTCGCAACGAACATGCCAAATCCACTACTTTAGGTCCAAAACTCATGTTTGGGGTGGTTTCGCGCAATTTCGTTACCGCATGTCACCCATTTCGAAAACGGGTGTCGGGGTGCATACAAAGCATGAGTTTTCGCCACTGGAACCATTTCTTCGTTTTTCGCAACGAACATGCCCAATCCACTACTTTAGGTCCAAAACTCATGTTTGGGGTGGTTTCTCGCAATTTCGTTGCCGCACGTCACCATTCCAAAAACGGGTGTCGGGTGCATACAAAGCACGAGTTTTCCCATCGGAACCATTTCTTCGTTTTTCGCAACGAACATGCCCAATCCACTACTTTAGGTCCAACACTGATGTTTGGGGTGGTTTCGCGCAATTTCGTTGCCGCACGTCACCCATTCTAAAAACGGGTGTCGAGGTGCATACAAAGCACGAGTTTTTGCCACTGGAACCATTTCTTCGTTTTTCGCAATGAACATGCCCAATCCACTACTTTAGGTCCAAAACTCATGTTTGGGGTGGTTTCGCGCAATTTCGTTGCCGCACGTCACCCATTCCGAAAACGGGTGTCGGGGTGCATACAAAGCATGAGTTTTAGCCACTGGAACCATTTCTTCGTTTTTCACAACGAACATGCCCAATCCACTACTTTAGGTCCAAAACTCATGTTTGGGGTGGTTTCGCGCAATTTCGTTGTCGCACGTCACCCATTCCAAAAACGGGTGTCGGGTGCATACAAAGCACGAGTTTTTGCCACCGGAGCCATTTCTTTGTTTTTCGCAACGAACATGCCCAATCCACTACTTTAGGTCCAAAACTCATGTTTAGGGTGGTTTCGCACAATTTCGTTGCCGCACGTCACCGATTCCGAAAACGGGTGTCGGGGTGCATCCAAAGCACGAGTTTTTGCAACCGGAACCATTTCTTCGTTTTTCGCAACGAACAAGCCCAATCCACTGCTTTAGGTCCAAAACTCATGTGTTGGGTGGTTTCGCGCAATTTCGTTGCCGCACGTCACCCATTCCGAAAACGGGTGTCGGGGTGCATACAAATCACGAGTTTTTGCCACCGGAACCATTTCTTCGTTTTTCGCAACGAACATGCCCAATCCACTACTTTAGGTCCAAAACTCATGTTTGGGGTGGTTTCGCGCAATTTCGTTGCCGCACGTCTCCCATTCCGAAAACGGGCGTTGGGGTGCATAAAAAGCATGAGTTTTCGCCACTGGAACCATTTCTTCGTATTTCGCAACGAACATGCCCAATCCGCTACTTTAGGTCCAAAACTCATGTTTGGGGTGGTTCGAGCAATTTCGTTGCCGCACATCACCATTCCAAAAACGGGTGTCGGGTGCATACAAAGCATGAGTTTTCGCCACTGGAACCATTTCTTCGTATTTCGCAACGAACATGCCCAATCCACTACTTTAGGTTCAAAACTCATGTTTGGGGTGGTTTCGCGCAATTTCGTTGCCGCACGTCACCCATTCCAAAAACGGGTGTCGGGGTGCATACAAAGCATGAGTTTTCGCCACTGGAATCATTTCTTCGTATTTCGGAACGAACATGCGCAATCCACTACTTTAGGTCCAAAACTCATATTTGGGGTGCTTTCGCGCAATTTTGTTGTCGCACGTCACCCATTCCAAAGACAGGTGTCGGGTGCATACAAAGCACGAGTTTTTGCCACCGGAACCATTTCTTTGTTTTTCGCAACGAACATGTGATGTAGCTGAGGTGCCCGATCTTTCGGCGAGTAGAGATAATTCCGATTTGGTGGAAGATGACCCTTGCGATCCGACTACGACGAGCAAGCCCGAGGCGCCAATGCAATCGCTGAACCAACTCCCTGTGGTTACCGACCTTGCTGATGCGAGATCGGCCTGATCACGAAGATCGTTTCCTGTGCGCAATCGAAGAACGAACAAGAAAAAGATGCGAGCAATCTAATCTATTACTCGAGGGTGGAGTTCTGAATACACGAAGACAGCGCAGATTTGCGCGTGCTCGAGAGTAGCTAAAGCTAGATCTAAAACAAAACTCGGAAAATAAAGGAGGCGCAGCTCCTGTATAAATAGAGAGGGGGCGCAGCCCCTAGGGGCGGCCAACCCTAGGTCGTCCATTATGGGCCACAATTGGGCTGGTCATCTATTCTTCTGGGCCTTCGTTCTTTAACAACATGATGTAGTTCAATTCTCTTGCACGGGCCCGAGTCACTGGCCCAGGTGGAAGGGGTGGCGCCTGGGCTGGAGAAGGTGCTGCTGGTGTAGATGTGCTCGTGTTGGTGTTGATGTCCTCATCATCCTCCCCTTCTTGAACTGAAGTCGTCCTCGACGGCAACTCCTCGTCTTCTCCCGCATATGGTTTCAAATCTGCAACATTAAAACTAGTGGAAACACCAAACTCCGCAGGCAGGTCAAGGGTATAAGCATTATCATTAATCTTGGTTAGTATCTTAAAAGGACCAGCAGCACGAGGCATCAATTTAGAACGACGCAAAGTAGGAAAACGATCCTTTCTCAAATGCAACCAAACCATATCACCAGGTTCAAAAGTAACTAGTTTCCGGCCCTTACTACCAGTAATCTGATATTTAGCATTAGCAGCAGCAATGTTTTGTTGAGTTTGTTCATGGAGATTAATCATTTGTTCAACATGTGCAAGAGCATCTATGTGTGGGGCGTCCGCAGCATCAAGCGAAAACAAAGCAATAGGCGCCCTAGGAATGTAACCATAAACAATTTGAAAAGGGCACATCTTTGTAGAAGAATGGGTTGCATGATTATAAGCAAACTCAACATGAGGCAAGCAATCCTCCCAACGTTTCAAATTTTTGTCTAAAACAGCCCTAAGCATGGTAGACAAAGTTCGATTAACTACCTCAGTTTGACCATCAGTCTGAGGGTGACAAGTGGTGCTAAACAGCAATTTAGTTCCCAATTTATTCCACAGAGATCTCCAAAAATGACTCAGAAACTTAGCATCACGATCCGAGACTATTGTATTGGGAATACCGTGCAAACGAATAATCTCTCTAAAAAACAATTCAGCAACATTGCTAGCATCATCAGTCTTATGACAAGGTATGAAATGAGCCATTTTGGAGAATCGATCAACAACCACAAAAATGCTATCCCTCCCCTTCTTAGTTCTAGGCAATCCCAAAACAAAATCCATCGAAATATCAATCCAAGGGGAAGTAGGAACAGGCAAAGGCATATACAAACCATGATTGTTCAACCGTGACTTAGCTTTCTGACAAGTAGTGCAGCGTGCAACAAGGCGCTCAACATCAGCGCGCATCCGAGGCCAAAAGAAGTGGGAAGCCAACACCTCATGTGTCTTGTAGACGCCAAAGTGCCCCATGAGACCGCCTCCATGTGCTTCCTGTAACAACAAAAGACGAACCGAGCTAGCTGGAACACACAGCTTGTTAGCGCGAAACAGGAACCCATCCTGTATGTGAAATTTGCCCCATGGTTTCCCATTAATACAATGGCCGAAAGCATCTTTAAAATCAGCATCATCAACATATTGATCTTTCACAGTGTGCAAACCAAAGATTTTAAAATCTAACTGTGACAGCATGGTATAGCGACGAGACAAAGCATCAGCAATAACATTGTCCTTCCCGTTCTTGTGTTTAATAATGTAAGGAAAGGACTCAATGAATTCTACCCATTTAGCATGACGACGGTTCAGATTTGTTTGGGTACGAATATGTTTTAAAGCCTCATGATCAGAATGGATTATAAACTCACGATGCCAAAGATAGTGCTGCCATGTATGCAAAGTGCGCACTAAAGCGTAAAGCTCCTTATCATAGGTAGAATATTTCAGACTAGCACCGCTTAATTTTTCACTAAAATAAGCAACTGGTTTTCCTTCTTGTAACAAAACAGCACCTAGCCCAATACCGCTAGCATCGCATTCAAGCTCAAACACTTTATTAAAATCAGGCAATTGCAATAGGGGAGCTTGGGTTAACTTATCTTTCAAAGTGTTGAACGCTTCCTCCTGGGAATCACTCCAAGCAAATGGAACATCTTTCTTTGTAAGCTCATGTAGAGGCGCTGCAATGGAGCTAAAATCACGAACAAATCGGCGGTAGAAACCGGCAAGTCCAAGAAAGCTCCGAATTTGTGTGACCGTCGTCGGTGTAGGCCACTCCCGAATGGCAGCAATCTTGCTGCTATCCACCTCAATGCCCTGTGGAGTAACAACATAACCAAGAAACGAGACACGTCGTGTACAAAAGATGCATTTTTCCATGTTAGCAAATAACTGGGCAGCACGCAATGCATCAAAAACAGCACTTAAATGTTCCAAATGCTCTTTCTTAGATTTGCTGTAAATAAGAATATCATCAAAATAAACAACCACAAACAATCCTATGAAGGGCCTTAGAACTTCATTCATCACTCGCATAAAAGTGCTGGGAGCATTAGTCAATCCAAACGGCATAACCAACCATTCATATAAACCAAATTTCGTTTTAAAAGCCGTTTTCCATTCATCACCCAGTTTCATTCTAATCTGGTGGTAACCACTACGCAAATCAATCTTAGTGAAAATAATGGCACCACTAAGCTCATCTAGCATATCATCAAGGCGTGGTATAGGATATCGATAACGAATAGTGATGTTATTAATAGCACGACAGTCTACACACATACGCCATGACCCATCTTTCTTGGGAACAAGTAACACAGGAACAGAGCAAGGGCTAAGAGACTCACGAATGTATCCCTTGTCAAGCAACGCCTGTACCTGGCGCTGAATCTCCTTCGTCTCATCCGGATTTGTACGGTACGGTGCGCGGTTCGGAAGCTGTGCGCCGGGAATGAGGTCGATCTGGTGCTCAATGCCACGAAGTGGTGGGAGACCCGGTGGTAAGTCTTTGGGAAAGACATCAGCGTACTCCTGCAAAAGGTTAGCAACCATAGGGGGAATAGCCAAAGATGGTGCATCATCAAGTGAAATGAGGACACTAGAGCATATAAGTGCATAGCATGGCAAATGAGCACCGTGTAGATCATCAAAATCAGCACGTGTAGCAAGTAAAACAGGAGCCTTCAACTTGATTTCAGAAGGAACAGAGGGCGATGGATCAAGTTGTTTAGCAGTTATAGCAGCTCGGGCAAGATCATCTTTAACAATTTGTTCAGGTGTCATTGGATGTATAATTATTTTCTGACCCTTAAAAATGAAAGAATAATGATTCGAACGACCATGATGCAAGCTATCAGTATCATATTGCCAAGGTCGACCAAGTAACAAAGAGCATGCTTCCATGGGAATAACATCACAATCAACAAAATCAGAATAAGCACCCATGGAGAAAGGAACGCGCACAGAACGTGTGATTTTTATTTTACCACCATCATTAAGCCATTGAATGTGATATGGGTTTGGATGCTTACGAGTGGGTAACGATAACTTTTCGACCAGCTTGGTACTCGCCAAATTGTTGCAACTGCCGCTGTCGATAATGATGCGAATTGACCGCTCCTGCACAACACCCTTTGTATGGAACAGAGTGTGTCGCTGATTCTTCTCGGGCAAAGCGACCTGTGTACTGAGAACACGCTGCACAACAAGACTTTCATACCTATCAGCGTCGTCCGGGTTGACATGTACCTCCGCCTTAGCTGCATGGTCAGTGGCAAGTAGTGCATGTTCAATTTCTTCAGAATCACTAGCGGAAGAGTACTCACCATCGTCACGAATGAACAAAGTGCGCTTGTTTGGGCAGTCCCGAATCACATGGCCAAATCCTCTACAGCGATGACACTGAATATCTCGTGTACGACCTGTGGGTGGGGCAGTGCTGGCTGGTTTGGTCGTCTTCTCGCGTGGAGTAGTGGTGGACGTGGATGGCGCAGGGGGAACTGGTGCTGAGGTGGATGTCGAGCTTCGTCCTGCAAAGGGGTTAGAATATGGCTTCGAGCGGCGTCCCTGCACTTCACGTTCAGCTTTGCAAGCATATTCAAATAAAGTAGTCATATCATAATATTCCTTATAATCAAGTATATCTTGGATTTCGCGGTTTAAACCACCACGAAAACGTGCCATAGCAGCGTCGTTGTCCTCTAATATGCCACAACGAATCATACCTTTTTGTAACTCCTGGAAATAGTCCTCAACAGATTGAGAACCTTGCTGAAAACGCTGCATTTTATTAAGCAAATCACGAGCATAATACGAAGGCACAAATCGATGTCGCATCGCAGCTTTCAACTGATCCCAAGTGGTTGGAATAGTAGTGGGATGTTTTATTTTAAACTCACGCCACCAAATTAAAGCAAAATCAGTAAATTCACTAATAGCAGCTTTAACCTGAGAATGTGCAGCAATATCATGGCATGAAAATTTTTGTTCAACCTCTAACTCCCAATCAAGATATGCAGCAGGATCATATTTGCCATTAAAAGGTGGAATTTTAAATTTAATCTTAGAAAATAAGTCATTAGGGGGATGACAAACCACACGGCGTGCACGACCACGGCGATCTCCATCTTCCCACTCAGTGTCACCGCCGTAGTCCTGCTCCATCTTTGTGGTCAACGCATCAAGGCGTGCCAGGATGGTGTCGAGTGTGGTGCGAGTCGCCGTTTGAGCAAGGTCAAGCTGGTTGAAACGCTCGGTCGTCGAAGTGACCGTTGAATCAAGCCGTTCATGCATCGTCCTAATGTCATCAGCAAGTCCATCAACTTGTCCCTTTACTTCCAGCAACTGGGCATCCACCGTGTCATGTGCTCCTGCCATAGTTAGCGCAAACACCAAAACACCAAAAAAACGACAAAACAGGGGTGTACTGCTCACAAGGCGCTTACACTAGTGCTGTTATCAAATTCTTATCCGTTCTTACCAAGCCACAGTGGTGAACTGCAACCAACAGGTGGAACCGGTGAAAGATTGGATGAGCGATTGCCTGGAGAAACAGAAACCTACTCGTCGTAGAAATATGTGGAGTTCTGGGTAGGCTGCACTCAAGTCAAGGATTAGCACGACCAAACAATAATGCAAAGTTGAATTATAGTGCAAAACACGAAACTATATTGCTGGCCACAAGTGCAAAGGACGGATGGAACTAGCAGAATGGCAGTACCGTAAATATTGTACTAGCAAGGCCACTAGTAGGAATCACAAGTGATTGTGTTTTTCTTTTTTGTATGAATTTTTTGATATTTTTCTCAGCACAAGAAGCAACAAAATAGGAGCTACACGAAGTTTCACCTAGAACAGAGTTCAGATGTGGTCTACAGAAAATCAGGAAGTTCTCTGAAAAGCGTGCGAGAACTTTGATGAATTTTTTTCTTTATCTTCCTGAATTTTTTTGACAATTTTGTTGAAACCCAAACAGACCGTAGGTGAGTTTGGCCGGCCTCAGAATGGTGTCAACTAGCTCCTGTAAAAATTTCACATTTTTCGGACACCCGAGCGAAAAGTTATGCCCGGTTTAAGGAAGGTAGCTCAAGTTATGTTTTCAAACGACCGGGATGAAACAACCGTATCCTATCTCCTTCGTTGTTTTTTTTTGTTTCTGTTTTTTTTTTTGACGTAACCGAAGGAGAAAAACAAGGAAACGATGTTGACTCGGTTTTTTTTTCTGTTTTTTTTTCGTAACCGAAGGAGAAAAACAAGGAAACGGCCGTTGACTCGGTTTGTTTTTTCTGTTTTTTTTTTGACGTAACCGATGGAGAAAAACAAGGAAACAATGTTGACTCGGTTTGTGGCGTGATCAAAGGGGAGATGGTGGCGGCGCTAGGATTTGAATGGTGGAAGAACACAATGCAACCAGCAACAAATGACGCGAAAGCACACAAATTCAACAATGCAGATTATTGAAAGAAAGTGCGAGGCTCAAAAGGGTGCTGGGATAAGGTCTAACCTGAATTTTTATGTGGTTTTGTGGATTGTAGGAAAAAAAACACTCGATAAACTCACCGATCAACCTGGAAATCTGATACCAATTGATGTAGCTGAGGTGCCCGATCTTTCGGCGAGTAGAGATAATTCCGATTTGGTGGAAGATGACCCTTGCGATCCGACTACGACGAGCAAGCCCGAGGCGCCAATGCAATCGCTGAACCAACTCCCTGTGGTTACCGACCTTGCTGATGCGAGATCGGCCTGATCACGAAGATCGTTTCCTGTGCGCAATCGAAGAACGAACAAGAAAAAGATGCGAGCAATCTAATCTATTACTCGAGGGTGGAGTTCTGAATACACGAAGACAGCGCAGATTTGCGCGTGCTCGAGAGTAGCTAAAGCTAGATCTAAAACAAAACTCGGAAAATAAAGGAGGCGCAGCTCCTGTATAAATAGAGAGGGGGCGCAGCCCCTAGGGGCGGCCAACCCTAGGTCGTCCATTATGGGCCACAATTGGGCTGGTCATCTATTCTTCTGGGCCTTCGTTCTTTAACAACATGATGTAGTTCAATTCTCTTGCACGGGCCCGAGTCACTGGCCCAGGTGGAAGGGGTGGCGCCTGGGCTGGAGAAGGTGCTGCTGGTGTAGATGTGCTCGTGTTGGTGTTGATGTCCTCATCAACATGCCAAATCCACTACTTTAGGTCCAAAACTCATGTTTGGGGTGGTTTCGCGCAATTTCGTTGCCGCATGTCACCCATTTCGAAAACGGGTGTCGGGGTGCATACAAAGCACGAGTTTTTCCCATCGGAACCATTTCTTCGTTTTTCGCAACGAACATGCCCAATCCACTACTTTAGGTCCAAAACTGATGTTTGGGGTGGTTTCTCGCAATTTCGTTGCCGCATGTCACCCATTCCGAAAACGGGTGTCGCGGTGCACACAAAGCACGAGTTTTTGCCACCGGAACCATTTCTTCATTTTTCGCAACGAACATGCCCAATCCACTACTTTACGTCCAAAACTCATGTTTGGGGTGGTTTCGCGCAATTTCGTTGCCTCACGTCACCCATTCCGGAAACGGGTGTCGGGGTGCATACAAAGCACGGGTTTTTGCCACCGGAACCATTTCTTCGTTTTTCGCAACGAACATGCCCAATCCACTACTTTAGGTCCAAAACTCATGTTTGGGGTGGTTTCGCGCAATTTCGTTGCCGCACGTCACCCATTCCGAAAACGGGTGTCAGGGTGCATACAAAGCACGAGTTTGTACCACCGGAACCATTTCTTCGTTTTTCTCAACGAACATGCCCAATCCACTACTTTAGGTCCAAAACTCATGTTTGGGGTGGTTTCGCGCAATTTCGTTGCCGCACGTCAACCATTCCGAGAATGGGTGTCGGGGTGCATCGAAAGCACGAGTTTTTGCCACAGGAACCATTTCTTCATTTTTCGCAACGAACATGCCCAATCCACTACTTTAGGTCCAAAACTCATGTTTGGGGTGGTTTCGCGCAATTTCGTTGCCGCACGTCACCCATTCCGAAAGCGGGTGTCGGGGTGCATACAAAGCATGAGTTTTCGCCACTAGAACCATTTCTTCGTATTTCGCAACGAACATGCCCAATCCACTACTTTAGGTCCAAAACTCAAGTTTGGGGTGGTTTCACGCAATTTCGTTGCCGCACGTCACCATTCCAAAAACGGGTGTCGAGTGCATACAAAGCATGAGTTTTCGCCACTGGAACCATTTCTTCGTATTTCGCAACGAACATGCCCAATCCACTACTTTAGGTCCAAAACTCATGTTTGGGGTGGTTTCACGCAATTTCGTTGCCGCACGTCACCCAGTCCAAAAACGGGTGTCGGGTGCATACAAAGCACGAGTTTTTGCCACTGGAACCTTTTCTTTGTTTTTCGCAACGAACATGCCCAATCCACTACTTTAGGTCCAAAACTCAAGTTTGGGGTGGTTTCGCGCAATTTCGTTGCCGCACGTCACCCATTCCGAAAACGGGTGTCGGGGTGCATACAAATCATGAGTTTTCGCCACTGGAACCATTTCTTCGTTTTTCGCAACGAACATGCCCAATCCACTACTTTAGGTCCAAAACTCATGTTTGGGGTGGTTTCGCGCAATTTCGTTGCCGCACGTCACCCATTCCAAAAACGGGCGTCAGGGTGCATACAAAGCACGAGTTTTCGCCACTGGAATCATTTCTTCGTATTTTGCAATGAACATGCGCAATCCACTACTTTAGGTCCAAAACTCATGTTTGGGGTGGTTTCACGCAATTTTGTTGTCGCACGTCACCCATTCCAAAAACGGGTGTTGGGTGCATACAAAGCATGAGTTTTTGCCACAGGAACCATTTCTTTGTTTTTCGCAACGAACATGCCAAATCCACTACTTTAGGTCCAAAACTCATGTTTGGGGTGGTTTCGCGCAATTTCGTTACCGCATGTCACCCATTTCGAAAACGGGTGTCGGGGTGCATACAAAGCATGAGTTTTCGCCACTGGAACCATTTCTTCGTTTTTCGCAACGAACATGCCCAATCCACTACTTTAGGTCCAAAACTCATGTTTGGGGTGGTTTCTCGCAATTTTGTTGCCGCACGTCACCATTCCAAAAACGGGTGTCGGGTGCATACAAAGCACGAGTTTTCCCATCGGAACCATTTCTTCGTTTTTCGCAACGAACATGCCCAATCCACTACTTTATGTCCAACACTGATGTTTGGGGTGGTTTCGCGCAATTTCGTTGCCGCACGTCACCCATTCTAAAAACGGGTGTCGAGGTGCATACAAAGCACGAGTTTTTGCCACTGGAACCATTTCTTCGTTTTTCGCAATGAACATGCCCAATCCACTACTTTAGGTCCAAAACTCATGTTTGGGGTGGTTTCGCGCAATTTCGTTGCCGCACGTCACCCATTCCGAAAACGGGTGTCGGGGTGCATACAAAGCATGAGTTTTAGCCACTGGAACCATTTCTTCGTTTTTCACAACGAACATGCCCAATCCACTACTTTAGGTCCAAAACTCATGTTTGGGGTGGTTTCGCGCAATTTCGTTGTCGCACGTCACCCATTCCAAAAACGGGTGTCGGGTGCATACAAAGCACGAGTTTTTGCCACCGGAGCCATTTCTTTGTTTTTCGCAACGAACATGCCCAATCCACTACTTTAGGTCCAAAACTCATGTTTAGGGTGGTTTCGCACAATTTCGTTGCCGCACGTCACCGATTCCGAAAACGGGTGTCGGGGTGCATCCAAAGCACGAGTTTTTGCCACCGGAACCATTTCTTCGTTTTTCGCAACGAACAAGCCCAATCCACTACTTTAGGTCCAAAACTCATGTGTTGGGTGGTTTCGCGCAATTTCGTTGCCGCACGTCACCCATTCCGAAAACGGGTGTCGGGGTGCATACAAATCACGAGTTTTTGCCACCGGAACCATTTCTTCGTTTTTCGCAACGAACATGCCCAATCCACTACTTTAGGTCCAAAACTCATGTTTGGGGTGGTTTCGCGCAATTTCGTTGCCGCACGTCTCCCATTCCGAAAACGGGCGTTGGGGTGCATACAAAGCATGAGTTTTCGCCACTGGAACCATTTCTTCGTATTTCGCAACGAACATGCCCAATCCACTACTTTAGGTCCAAAACTCATGTTTGGGGTGGTTCGCGCAATTTCGTTGCCGCACATCACCATTCCAAAAACGGGTGTCGGGTGCATACAAAGCATGAGTTTTCGCCACTGGAACCATTTCTTTGTATTTCGCAACGAACATGCCCAATCCACTACTTTAGGTCCAAAACTCATGTTTGGGGTGGTTTCGCGCAATTTCTTTGCCGCACGTCACCCATTCCAAAAACGGGTGTCGGGGTGCATACAAAGCACGAGTTTTTGCCACCGGAACCATTTCTTCGTTTTTCGCAACGAACAAGCCCAATCCACTACTTTAGGTCCAAAACTCATGTGTTGGGTGGTTTCGTGCAATTTCGTTGCCGCACGTCACCCATTCCAAAAACGGGTGTCGGGGTGCATACAAAGCACGAGTTTTTGCCACCGGAACCATTTCTTCGTTTTTCGCAACGAACATGCCCAATCCACTACTTTAGGTCCAAAACTGATGTTTGGGGTGTTTTCTCGCAATTTCGTTGCCGCATGTCACCCATTCCGAAAACGGGTGTCGCGGTGCACACAAAGCACGAGTTTTTGCCACCGGAACCATTTCTTCGTTTTTCGCAACGAACATGCCCAATCCACTACTTTAGGTTCAAAACTCATGTTTGGGGTGTTTTCGCGCAATTTCGTTGCCGCACGTCACCCATTCCAAAAACGGGTGTCGGGGTGCATACAAAGCATGAGTTTTCGCCACTGGAATCATTTCTTCGTATTTCGGAACGAACATGCGCAATCCACTACTTTAGGTCCAAAACTCATGTTTGGGGTGGTTTCGCGCAATTTTGTTGTCGCACGTCACCCATTCCAAAAACAGGTGCCGGGTGCATACAAAGCACGAGTTTTTGCCACCGGAACCATTTCTTTGTTTTTCGCAACGAACATGCCAAATCCACTACTTTAGATCCAAAACTCATGTTTGGGGTGGTTTCGCGCAATTTCGTTGCCGCATGTCACCCATTTCGAAAACGGGTGTCGGGGTGCATACAAAGCACGAGTTTTTCCCATCGGAACCATTTCTTCGTTTTTCGCAACGAACATGCCCAATCCACTACTTTAGGTCCAAAACTGATGTTTGGGGTGGTTTCTCGCAATTTCGTTGCCGCATGTCACCCATTCCGAAAACGGGTGTCGCGGTGCACACAAAGCACGAGTTTTTGCCACCGGAACCATTTCTTCGTTTTTCGCAACGAACATGCCCAATCCACTACTTTACGTCCAAAACTCATGTTTGGGGTGGTTTCGCGCAATTTCGTTGCCTCACGTCACCCATTCCGGAAACGGGTGTCGGGGTGCATACAAAGCACGAGTTTTTGCCACCGGAACCATTTCTTCGTTTTTCGCAACGAACATGCCCAATCCACTACTTTAGGTCCAAAACTCATGTTTGGGGTGGTTTCGCGCAATTTCGTTGCCGCACGACACCCATTCCGAAAACGGGTGTCAGGGTGCATACAAAGCACGAGTTTGTACCACCGGAACCATTTCTTCGTTTTTCTCAACGAACATGCCCAATCCACTACTTTAGGTCCAAAACTCATGTTTGGGGTGGTTTCGCGCAATTTCGTTGCCGCACGTCAACCATTCCGAGAATGGGTGTCGGGGTGCATCGAAAGCACGAGTTTTTGCCATAGGAACCATTTCTCCGTTTTTCGCAACGAACATGCCCAATCCACTACTTTAGGTCCAAAACTCATGTTTGGGGTGGTTTCGCGCAATTTCGTTGCCGCACGTCACCCATTCCGAAAGCGGGTGTCGGGGTGCATACAAAGCATGAGTTTTCGCCACTAGAACCATTTCTTCGTATTTCGCAACAAACATGCCCAATCCACTACTTTAGGTCCAAAACTCATGTTTGGGGTGGTTTCACGCAATTTCGTTGCCGCACGTCACCATTCCAAAAACGGGTGTCAAGTGCATACAAAGCATGAGTTTTCGCCACTGGAACCATTTCTTCGTATTTCGCAACGAACATGCCCAATCCACTACTTTAGGTCCAAAACTCATGTTTGGGGTGGTTTCACGCAATTTCGTTGCCGCACGTCACCCAGTCCAAAAACGTGTGTCGGGTGCATACAAAGCACGAGTTTTTGCCACTGGAACCATTTCTTTGTTTTTCGCAACGAACATGCCCAATCCACTACATTAGGTCCAAAACTCAAGTTTGGGGTGGTTTCGCGCAATTTCGTTGCCGCACGTCACCCATTCCGAAAACGGGTGTCGGGGTGCATACAAATCATGAGTTTTCGCCACTGAAACCATTTCTTCGTTTTTCGCAACGAACATGCCCAATCCACTACTTTAGGTCCAAAACTCATGTTTGGGGTGGTTTCGCGCAATTTCGTTGCCGCACGTCACCCATTCCAAAAACAGGCGTCAGGGTGCATACAAAGCACCAGTTTTCGCCACTGGAATCATTTCTTCGTATTTTGCAATGAACATGCGCAATCCACTACTTTAGGTCCAAAACTCATGTTTGGGGTGGTTTCGCGCAATTTTGTTGTCGCACGTCACCCATTCCAAAAACGGGTGTTGGGTGCATACAAAGCATGAGTTTTTGCCACCGGAACCATTTCTTTGTTTTTCGCAACGAACATGCCAAATCCACTACTTTAGGTCCAAAACTCATGTTTGGGGTGGTTTCGCGCAATTTCGTTACCGCATGTCACCCATTTCGAAAACGGGTGTCGGGGTGCATACAAAACATGAGTTTTCGCCACTGGAACCATTTCTTCGTTTTTCGCAACGAACATGCCCAATCCACTACTTTAGGTCCAAGACTCGTGTTTGGGGTGGTTTCTCGCAATTTCGTTGCCGCACGTCACCATTCCAAAAACGGGTGTCGGGTGCATACAAAGCACGAGTTTTCCCATCGGAACCATTTCTTCGTTTTTCGCAACGAACATGCCCAATCCACTACTTTAGGTCCAACACTGATGTTTGGGGTGGTTTCGCGTAATTTCGTTGCCGCACGTCACCCATTCTAAAAACGGGTGTCGAGGTGCATACAAAGCACGAGTTTTTGCCACTGGAACCATTTCTTCGTTTTTCGCAATGAACATGCCCAATCCACTACTTTAGGTCCAAAACTCATGTTTGGGGTGGTTTCGCACAATTTTGTTGCCGCACGTCACCCATTCCGAAAACGGGTGTCGGGGTGCATACAAAGCATGAGTTTTAGCCACTGGAACCATTTCTTCGTTTTTCACAACGAACATGCCCAATCCACTACTTTAGGTCCAAAACTCATGTTTGGGGTGGTTTCGCGCAATTTCGTTGTCGCACGTCACCCATTCCAAAAACGGGTGTCGGGTGCATACAAAGCACGAGTTTTTGCCACCGGAGCCATTTCTTTGTTTTTCGCAACGAACATGCCCAATCCACTACTTTAGGTCCAAAACTCATGTTTAGGGTGGTTTCGCACAATTTCGTTGCCGCACGTCACCGATTCCGAAAACGGGTGTCGGGGTGCATCCAAAGCACGAGTTTTTGCCACCGGAACCATTTCTTCGTTTTTCGCAACGAACAAGCCCAATCCACTACTTTAGGTCCAAAACTCATGTGTTGGGTGGTTTCGCGCAATTTCGTTGCCGCACGTCACCCATTCCGAAAACGGGTGTCGGGGTGCATACAAATCACGAGTTTTTGCCACCGGAACCATTTCTTCGTTTTTCGCAACGAACATGCCCAATCCACTACTTTAGGTCCAAAACTCATGTTTGGGGTGGTTTCGCGCAATTTCGTTGCCGCACGTCTCCCATTCCAAAAACGGGCGTTGGGGTGCATACAAAGCATGAGTTTTCGCCACTGGAACCATTTCTTCGTATTTCGCAACGAACATGCCCAATCCACTACTTTAGGTCCAAAACTCATGTTTGGGGTGGTTCGCGCAATTTCGTTGCCGCACATCACCATTCCAAAAACGGGTGTCGGGTGCATACAAAGCATGAGTTTTTGCCACTGGAACCATTTCTTCGTATTTCGCAACGAACATGCCCAATCCACTACTTTAGGTCCAAAACTCATGTTTGGGGTGGTTTCGCGCAATTTCGTTGCCGCACATCACCCAGTCCAAAAACGGGTGTCAGGTGCATACAAAGCACGAGTTTTTGCCACTGGAACCATTTCTTTGTTTTTCGCAACGAACATGCCCAATCCACTACTTTAGGTCCAAAACTCATGTTTAGGGTGGTTTCGCGCAATTTCTTTGCCGCACGTCACCCATTCCAAAAACGGGTGTCGGGGTGCATACAAAGCACGAGTTTTTGCCACCGGAACCATTTCTTCGTTTTTCGCAACGAACAAGCCCAATCCACTACTTTAGGTCCAAAACTCATGTGTTGGGTGGTTTCGTGCAATTTCGTTGCCGCACGTCACCCATTCCGAAAACGGGTGTCGGGGTGCATACAAAGCACGAGTTTTTGCCACCGGAACCATTTCTTCGTTTTTCGCTATGAACATGCCCAATCCACTACTTTAGGTACAAAACTCATGTTTGGGGTGGTTTCGCGCAATTTCGTTGCCGCACGTCACCCATTCCGAAAACGGGTGTCGGGGTGCATAGAAAGCATGAGTTTTCGCCACTGGAACCATTTCTACGTATTTCGCAACGAACATGCCCAATCCACTACTTTAGGTCCAAAACTCATGTTTGTGGTGGTTTCGCGCAATTTCGTTGCCGCACGTCACCATTCCAAAAACGAGTGTCGGGTGCATACAAAACACGAGTTTTTCCCATCGGAACCATTTCTTCATTTTTCGCAACGAACATGCCCAATCCACTACTTTAGGTTCAAAACTCATGTTTGGGGTGGTTTCGCGCAATTTCGTTGCCGCACGTCACCCATTCCAAAAACGGGTGTCGGGGTGCATACAAAGCATTAGTTTTCGCCACTGGAATCATTTCTTCGTATCTCAGAACGAACATGCGCAATCCACTACTTTAGGTCCAAAACTCATGTTTGGGGTGGTTTCGCGCAATTTTGTTGTCGCACGTCACCCATTCCAAAAACAGGTGTCGGGTGCATACAAAGCACGAGTTTTTGCCACCGGAACCATTTCTTTGTTTTTCGCAACAAACATGCCAAATCCACTACTTTAGGTCCAAAACTCATGTTTGGGGTGGTTTCGCGCAATTTCGTTGCCGCATGTCACCCATTTCGAAAACGGGTGTCGGGGTGCATACAAAGCACGAGTTTTTCCCATCGGAACCATTTCTTCGTTTTTCGCAACGAACATGCCAAATCCACTACTTTAGGTCCAAAACTGATGTTTGGGGTGGTTTCTCGCAATTTCGTTGCCGCATGTCACCCATTCCGAAAACGGGTGTCGCGGTGCACACAAAGCACGAGTTTTTGCCACCGGAAGCATTTCTTCGTTTTTCGCAATGAACATGCCCAATCCACTACTTTACGTCCAAAACTCATGTTTGGGGTGGTTTCGCGCAATTTCGTTGCCTCACGTCACCCATTCCGGAAACGGGTGTCGGGGTGCATACAAAGCACGAGTTTTTGCCACCGGAACCATTTCTTCGTTTTTCGCAATGAACATGCTCAATCCACTACTTTAGGTCCAAAACTCATGTTTGGGGTGGTTTCGCGCAATTTCGTTGCCGCACGTCACCCATTCCGAAAACGTGTGTCACGGTGCATACAAAGCACGAGTTTGTACCACCGGAACCATTTCTTCGTTTTTCTCAACGAACATGCCCAATCCACTACTTTAGGTCCAAAACTCATGTTTGGGGTGGTTTCGCGCAATTTCGTTGCCGCACGTCAACCATTCCGAGAATGGGTGTCGGGGTGCATCGAAAGCACGAGTTTTTGCCACCGGAACCATTTCTTCGTTTTTCGCAACGAACATGCCCAATCCACTACTTTAGGTCCAAAACTCATGTTTGGGGTGGTTTCGCGCAATTTCGTTGCCGCACGTCACCCATTCCGAAAGCGGGTGTCGGGGTGCATACAAAGCATGAGTTTTCGCCACTAGAATCATTTCTTCGTATTTCGCAACGAACATGTCCAATCCACTACTTTAGGTCCAAAACTCATGTTTGGGGTGGTTTCACGCAATTTCGTTGCCGCACGTCACCCAGTCCAAAAACGGGTGTCGGGTGCATACAAAGCACGAGTTTTTGCCACTGGAACCATTTCTTTGTTTTTCGCAACGAACATGCCCAATCCACTACATTAGGTCCAAAACTCATGTTTGGGGTGGTTTCGCGCAATTTCTTTGCCGCACGTCACCCATTCCAAAAACAGGTGTCGGGGTGCATACAAAGCACGAGTTTTTGCCACCGGAACCATTTCTTCATTTTTCGCAACGAACAAGCCCAATCCACTACTTTAGGTCCAAAACTCATGTGTTGGGTGGTTTCGTGCAATTTCGTTGCCGCACGTCACCCATTCCGAAAACGGGTGTCGGGGTGCATACAAAGCACGAGTTTTTGCCACCAGAACCATTTCTTCGTTTTTCGCTACGGACATGCCCAATCCACTACTTTAGGTACAAATCTCATGTTTGGGGTGGTTTCGCGCAATTTCGTTGCCGCACGTCACCCATTCTGAAAACGGGTGTCGGGTGCATACAAAGCATGAGTTTTCGCCACTGGAACCATTTCTTCGTATTTCGCAACGAACATGCCCAATCCACTACTTTAGGTCCAAAACTCATGTTTGTGGTGGTTTCGCGCAATTTCGTTGTCGCACGTCACCCATTCCGAAAACGGGTGTCGGGTTGCATACAAAGCATGAGTTTTCGCCACCGGAACCATTTCTTCGTTTTTCGCAACAAACATGCCCAATCCACTACTTTAGGTTCAAAACTCATGTTTGGGGTGGTTTCGCGCAATTTCGTTGCCGCACGTCACCCATTCCAAAAACGGGTGTCGGGGTGCATACAAAGCATGAGTTTTCGCCACTGGTATCATTTCTTCGTATTTCGGAACGAACATGCGCAATCCACTACTTTAGGTCCAAAACTCATGTTTGGGGTGGTTTCGCGCAATTTTGTTGTCGCACGTCACCCATTCCAAAAACAGGTGTCGGGTGCATACAAAGCACGAGTTTTTGCCACCGGAACCATTTCTTTGTTTTTCACAACGAACATGCCAAATCCACTACTTTAGGTCCAAAACTCATGTTTGGGGTGGTTTCGCGCAATTTCGTTGCCGCATGTCACCCATTTCGAAAACGGGTGTCGGGGTGCATGCAAAGCACGAGTTTTTCCCATCGGAACCATTTCTTCATTTTCGCAACGAACATGCCCAATCCACTACTTTAGGTCCAAAACTGATGTTTGGGGTGGTTTCTCGCAATTTCGTTGCCGCATGTCACCTATTCCGAGAATGGGTGTCGGGGTGCATCGAAAGCACGAGTTTTTGCCACCGGAACCATTTCTTCGTTTTTCGCAACGAACAAGCCCAATCCACTACTTTAGGTCAAAACTCATGTGTTGGGTGGTTTCGCGCAATTTCGTTGCCGCATGTCACCCATTCCGAAAACGGGTGTCGGGGTGCATACAAAGCACGAGTTTTTGCCACCGAAACCATTTCTTCGTTTTTCGCAACGAACATGCCCAATCCACTACTTTAGGTCCAAAACTCATGTTTGGGGTGGTTTCGCGCAATTTCGTTGCCGCACGTCACCCATTCCGAAAGCGGGTGTCGGGGTGCATACAAAGCATGAGTTTTCGCCACTAGAACCATTTCTTCGTATTTCGCAACGAACATGCCCAATCCACTACTTTAGGTCCAAAACTCATGTTTGGGGTGGTTTCCCGCAATTTCGTTGCCGCACGTCACCATTCCAAAAACGGGTGTCGAGTGCATACAAAGCATGAGTTTTCGCCACTGGAACCATTTCTTCGTATTTCGCAACGAACATGCCCAATCCACTACTTTAGGTCCAAAACTCATGTTTGGGGTGGTTTCACGCAATTTCGTTGCCGCACGTCACCTAGTCCAAAAACGGGTGTCGGGTGCATACAAAGCACGAGTTTTTGCCACTGGAACCATTTCTTTGTTTTTCGCAACGAACATGCCCAATCCACTACTTTAGGTCCAAAACTCATGTTTGGGGTGGTTTCGCGCAATTTCGTTGCCGCATGTCACCCATTTCGAAAACGGGTGTCGGGGTGCATGCAAAGCACGAGTTTTTCCCATCGGAACCATTTCTTCATTTTTCGCAACGAACATGCCCAATCCACTACTTTAGGTCCAAAACTGATGTTTGGGGTGGTTTCTCGCAATTACGTTGTCGCACGTCACCCATTCCGAGAATGGGTGTCGGGGTGCATCGAAAGCACGAGTTTTTCCCACCGGAACCATTTCTTCGTTTTTCACAACGAACAAGCCCAATCCACTACTTTAGGTCAAAACTCATGTGTTGGGTGGTTTCGCGCAATTTCGTTGCCGCATGTCACCCATTCCGAAAACGGGTGTCGGGGTGCATACAAAGCACGAGTTTTTGCCACCGGAACCATTTCTTCGTTTTTCGCAACGAACATGCCCAATCCACTACTTTAGGTCCAAAACTCATGTTTGGGGTGGTTTCGCGCAATTTCGTTGCCGCACGTCACCCATTCCGAAAGCGGGTGTCGGGGTGCATACAAAGCATGAGTTTTCGCCACTAGAACCATTTCTTCGTATTTCGCAACGAACATGCCCAATCCACTACTTTAGGTCCAAAACTCATGTTTGGGGTGGTTTCACGCAATTTCGTTGCCGCACGTCACCATTCCAAAAACGGGTGTCGAGTGCATACAAAGCATGAGTTTTCGCCACTGGAACCATTTCTTCGTATTTCGCAACGAACATGCCCAATCCACTACTTTACGTCCAAAACTCATGTTTGGGGTGGTTTCACGCAATTTCGTTGCCGCACGTCACCCAGTCCAAAAACGGGTGTCGGGTGCATACAAAGCACGAGTTTTTGCCACTGGAACCATTTCTTTGTTTTTCGCAACGAACATGCCCAATCCACTACTTTAGGTCCAAAACTCATGTTTGCGGTGGTTTCGCGCAATTTCTTTGCCGCACGTCACCCATTCCAAAAACAGGTGTCGGGGTGCATACAAAGCACGAGTTTTTGCCACCGGAACCATTTCTTCATTTTTCACAACGAACAAGCCCAATCCACTACTTTAGGTCCAAAACTCATGTGTTGGGTGGTTTCGTGCAATTTCGTTGCCGCACGTCACCCATTCCGAAAACGGGTGTCGGGGTGCATACAAAGCACGAGTTTTTGCCACCGGAACCATTTCTTCGTTTTTCGCTACGAACATGCCCAATCCACTACTTTAGGTACAAATCTCATGTTTGGGGTGGTTTCGCGTAATTTCGTTGCCGCACGTCACCCATTCCGAAAACGGGTGTCGGGGTGCATACAAAGCATGAGTTTTCGCCACTGGAACCATTTCTTCGTATTTCGCAACGAACATGCCCAATCCACTACTTTAGGTCCAAAACTCATGTTTGTGGTGGTTTCGCGCAATTTCGTTGCCGCACGTCACCCATTCCGAAAACGGGTGTCGGGTTGCATACAAAGCATGAGTTTTCGCCACCGGAACCATTTCTTCGTTTTTCGCAACAAACATGCCCAATCCACTACTTTAGGTTCAAAACTCATGTTTGGGGTGGTTTCGCGCAATTTCGTTGCCGCACGTCACCCATTCCAAAAACGGGTGTCGGGCTGCATACAAAGCATGAGTTTTCGCCACTGGAATCATTTCTTCGTATTTCGGAACGAACATGCGCAATCCACTACTTTAGGTCCAAAACTCATGTTTGGGGTGGTTTCGCGCAATTTTGTTGTCGCACGTCACCCATTCCAAAAACAGGTGTCGGGTGCATACAAAGCACGAGTTTTTGCCACCGGAACCATTTCTTTGTTTTCACAACGAAAATGCCAAATCCACTACTTTAGGTCCAAAACTCATGTTTGGGGTGGTTTCGCGCAATTTCGTTGCCGCATGTCACCCATTTCGAAAACGGGTGTCGGGGTGCATGCAAAGCACGAGTTTTTCCCATCGGAACCATTTCTTCGTTTTTCGCAACGAACATGCCCAATCCACTACTTTAGGTCCAAAACTGATGTTTGGGGTGGTTTCTCGCAATTTCGTTGCCGCACGTCACCCATTCCGAGAATGGGTGTCGGGGTGCATACAAAGCACGAGTTTTTGCCACTAGAACCATTTCTTCGTTTTTCGCAACGAACATGCCCAATCCACTACTTTAGGTCCAAAACTCATGTTTGGGGTTGTTTCGCGCAATTTCGTTGCCGCACGTCACCCATTCCGAAAGCGGGTGTCGGGATGCATACAAAGCATGAGTTTTCGCCACTAGAACCATTTCTTCGTATTTCGCAACGAACATGCCCAATCCACTACTTTAGGTCCAAAACTCATGTTTGGGGTGGTTTGACACAATTTCGTTGCCGCACGTCACCATTCCAAAAACGGGTGTCGAGTGCATACAAAGCATGAGTTTTCGCCACTGGAACCATTTCTTCGTATTTCGCAACGAACATGCCCAATCCACTACTTTAGGTCCAAAACTCATGTTTGGGGTGGTTTCACGCAATTTCGTTGCCGCACGTCACCCCAAAAACGGGTGTCGGGTGCATACAAAGCACGAGTTTTTGCCACTGGAACCATTTCTTCGTATTTCGCAACGAACATGCCCAATCCACTACTTTAGGTCCAAAACTCATGTTTGGGGTGGTTTCGCGCAATTTCTTTGCCGCACGTCACCCATTCCAAAAACGTGTGTCGGGGTGCATACAAAGCACGAGTTTTCGCCACAGGAACCATTTCTTCGTTTTTCGCAACGAACATGCCCAATCCACTACTTTAGGACCAAAACTCATGTGTTGGGTGGTTTCGCGCAATCTCGTTGCCGCACGTCACCCATTCCGAAAACGGGTGTCGGGGTGCGTACAAAGCACGAGTTTTTGCCACCGGAACCATTTCTTCGTTTTTCGCTACGAACATGCCCAATCCACTACTTTAGGACCAAAACTCATGTGTTGGGTGGTTTCACGCAATTTCGTTGTCGCACGTCACCCATTCCGAAAACAGGTGTCGGGTGCATACAAAGCACGAGTTTTTGCCACCGGAACCATTTCTTCGTTTTTCGCAACGAACATGCCCAATCCACTACTTTAGGACCAAAACTCATGTGTTGGGTGGTTTCACGCAATTTCGTTGTCGCACGTCACCCATTCCGAAAACAGGTGTCGGGTGCATACAAAGCATGAGTTTTCGCCACTGGAACCATTTCTTTGTATTTCGCAACGAACATGCCCAATCCACTACTTTAGGTCCAAAACTCATGTTTGGGGTGGTTTCGCGCAATTTCTTTGCCGCACGTCACCCATTCCAAAAACGGGTGTCAGGGTGCATACAAAGCACGAGTTTTTGCCACCGGAACCATTTCTTCGTTTTTCGCAACGAACAAGCCCAATCCACTACTTTAGGTCCAAAACTCATGTGTTGGGTGGTTTCGTGCAATTTCGTTGCCGCACGTCACCCATTCCAAAAACGGGTGTCGGGGTGCATACAAAGCACGAGTTTTTGCCACCGGAACCATTTCTTCGTTTTTCGCAACGAACAAGCCCAATCCACTACTTTAGGTCCAAAACTCATGTGTTGGATGGTTTTACGCAATTTTCGTTGCCGCACGTCACCCATTCCGAAAACGTGTGTCGGGGTGCATACAAAGCACGAGTTTTTGCCACCGGAACCATTTCTTCGTTTTTCGCAGCGAACATGCCCAATCCACTACTTTAAGTCCAAAACTCATGTTTGGGTGGTTTCGCGCAATTTCGTTGCCGCACATCACCCATTCCGAAAACGGGTGTCGGGGTGCATTCAAAGCATGAGTTTTCGCCACTAGAACCATTTCTTCGTATTTCGCAACAAACATGCCCAATCCACTATTTTAGGTCCAAAACTCATGTTTGGGGTGGTTTGGCGCAATTTCGTTGCCGCATGTCACCCATTTCGAAAACGGGTGTCGGGTGCATATACAGCACGAGTTTTTGCCCAATCCACTACTTTAGGTCCAAAACTCATGTTTGGGGTGGTTTCGTGCAATTTCGTGGCCGCACGTCACCCATTCCGAAAACGAGTGTCGGGGTGCATACAAAGCATGAGTTTTCGCCACTGGAACCATTTCTTCATATTTCGCAACGAACATGCCCAATCAACTACTTTAGGTCCAAAACTCATGTTTGGGGTGGTTTCTCGCAATTTCGTTGCCGCATGTCACCCATTCCGAAAACGGGTGTCGCGGTGCACACAAAGCACGAGTTTTTGCCACCGGAACCATTTCTTCGTTTTTCGCAACGAACATGCCCAATCCACTACTTTAGGTCCAAAACTCATGTTTGGGGTGGTTTCGTGCAATTTTGTTGCCGCACGTCACCCATTCCGGAAACGGGTGTCGGGGTGCATACAAAGCACGAGTTTTTGCCACCGGAACCATTTCTTCGTTTTTCGCAACGAACATGCCCAATCCACTACTTTAGGTCCAAAACTCATGTTTGGGGTGGTTTCGCGCAATTTCATTGCCGCACGTCACCCATTCCAAAAACGGGTGTTGGGTGCATACAAAGCACGAGTTTTCGACACTGGAACCATTTCTTTGTTTTTCGCAACGAACATGCCCAATCCACTACTTTAGGTCCAAAACTCATGTTTGGGGTGGTTTCGCGCAATTTCGTTGTCGCACGTCACCCATTCCAAAAACGGGTGTCGGGGTGCATCGAAAGCACGAGTTTTTGCCACCGGAACCATTTCTTCGTTTTTCTCAACGAACATGCCCAATCCACTACATTAGGTCCAAAAATCATGTTTGGTGTGGTTTCGCGCAATTTCGTTGCCGCACGTCACCCATTCCGAAAACGGGTGTCGGGGTGCATACAAAGCATGAGTTTTCGCCACTGGAACCATTTCTTCGTATTTCGCAACGAACATGCCCAATCCACTACTTTAGGTCCAAAACTCATGTTTGGGGTGGTTCGCGCAATTTTGTTGCCGCACGTCACCATTCCAAAAACGGGTGTCGGGTGCATACAAAGCATGAGTTTTCGCCACTGGAACCATTTCTTCGTATTTCGCAACGAACATGCCCAATCCACTACTTTAGGTCCAAAACTCATGTTTGGGGTGGTTTCGCGCAATTTCGTTGCCACATGTCACCCATTCCGAAAACGGGTGGTTGGGGTGCATACAAAGCATGGGTTTTCGCCACTGGAACCATTTCTTCGTTTTTCGCAACGAACATGCCCAATCCACTACTTTAGGTCCAAAACTCATGTTTGGGGTGGTTTCTCGCAATTTCGTTGCCGCACGTCACCATTCCAAAAACGGGTGTCGTGTGCATACAAAGCACGAGTTTTTCCAATCGGAACCATTTCTTCGTTTTTCACAACGAACATGCCCAATCCACTACTTTAGGTCCAAAACTTATGTATGGGGTGTTTTCGCGCAATTTCGTAGCCGCACGTAACCCATTCCGAAAACGGGTGTCGGGGTGCATACAAAGCACAAGTTTTTGCCACCGGAACCATTTTTTCGTTTTTGGCAACGAACATGCCCAATCCACTACTTTAGGTACAAAACTCATGTCTTGGGTGGTTTCGCGCAATTTCGTTGTCACACGTCACCCATTCTGAAAACGGGTGTCGGGGTGGATACAAAGCACGAGTTTTGCCACTGGAACCATTTCTTCGTTTTTCTCAACGAACATGCCCAATCCACTACTTTAGGTCCAAAACTCATGTCTTGGGTGGTTTCGCGCAATTTCGTTGCCGCACGTCACCCATTCCGAAAACGGGTGTAGGGGTGCATACAAAGCACGAGTTTTTGCCACCGGAACCATTTCTTCATTTTTCGCAACGAACATGCCCAATCCACAACTTTAGGTCCAAAACTCAAGTGTTGGGTGGTTTCGCGCAATTTCTTTGCCGCACGTCACCCATTCCGAAAACGGGTGTCGGGGTGCTTACAAAGCATGAGTTTTCGCCACTGGAACCATTTCTTCGTTTTTCGCAACGAACATGCCCAATCCACTACTTTAGGTCCAAAACTCATGTTTGGGGTGGTTTCGCGCAATTTCGTTGCCGCATGTCACCCATTCCGAGAACGGGTGTCGAGGTGCATACAAAGCACGAGTTTTTGCCACCGGAACCATTTCTTCATTTTTCACAACGAACATGCCCAATCCACTACTTTAGGTCCAAAACTAAATTGTTGGGTGGTTTCGTGCAATTTCGTTGCCGCACGTCACCCATTCCGAAAACGGGTGTCGGGCTGCATAGAAAGCATGAGTTTTCGCCACAAGAACCATTTCTTCGTTTTTCGCAACGAACATGCCCAATCCACTACTTTAGGTCCAAAACTCATGTTTGGGGTGGTTTCTCGCAATTTTGTTGCCGCACTTCACCTATTCCAAAAACGGGTGTCGGGTGCATATAAAGCACGAGTTTTTGCCACAGAAACCATTTCTTTGTTTTTCGCGACGAACTTGCCCAATCCACTACTTTAGGTCCAAAACTCATGTTTGGGGTGGTTTCGCGCAATTTCGTTGCAGCATGTCACCCATTCTGAAAACGGGTGTCGGGGTCCATACAAAGCATGAGTTTTCGCCACTGGAACCATTTCTTCGTTTTTCGCAACGAACATGCCCAATCCACTACTTTAGGTCCAAAACTCATGTTTGGGGTGGTTTCGCGCAATTTCGTTGCCGCACGTCACCATTCCAAAAACAGGTGTCGGGTGCATACAAAGCACGAGTTTTTCCCATCGGAACCATTTCTTCGTTTTTCGCAACGAACATGCCCAATCCACTACTTTTGGTCCAAAACTCATGTTTGGGGTGGTTTCGCGCAATTTCGTTGCCGCACGTCACCCATTCCGAAAACGGGTGTCGGGGTGCATACAAAGCATGAGTTTTCGCCACTGGAACCATTTCTTTGTTTTTCACAACGAACATGCCCAATCCACTACTTGAGGTCCAAAACTCATGGTTGGGGTGGTTTCGCGCAATTTCGTTGCCGCATGTCACCCATTCCGAAAACGGGTGTCAGGGTGCATACAAAGCACGAGTTTTTGCCACCAGAACCATTTCTTCATTTTTCGCAACGAACATGCCCAATCCACTACTTTAGGTCCAAAACTCAATTGTTGGGTGGTTTCGCGCAATTTCGTTGCCGCACGTCACCCATTCCGTAAACGAGTGTCGAGGTGCATACAAAGCATGAGTATTCGCCACTGGAACCATTTCTTCGTTTTTCGCAACGAACATGCCCAATCTACTACTTTAGGTCCAAAACTCATGTTTGGGGTGGTTTCTCGCAATTTTGTTGCCGCACTTCACCAATTCCAAAAACGGGTGTCGGGTGCATATAAAGCACGAGTTTTTGCCACAAAAACCATTTCTTCGTTTTTCGCAACGAACATGCCAATCCACTACTTTAGGTCCAAAACTCATGTTTGGGGTGGTTTCGCGCAATTTCGTTGCCGCACGTCACCATTCCAAAAACGGGTGTCGGGTGCATACAAAGCACGAGTTTTTCCCATCGGAACCATTTCTTCGTTTTTCGCAACGAACATGCCCAATCCACTACTTTAGGTCCAAAACTTATGTATGGGGTGGTTTCGCGCAATTTCGTAGCCGCACGTCACCCATTCCGAAAACGGGTGTCGGGGTGCATACAAAGCACAAGTTTTTGCCACCGGAACCATTTCTACGTTTTTGGCAACTAACATGCCCAATCCACTACTTTAGGTACAAAACTCATGTGTTGGGTGGTTTCGTGCAATTTCGTTGTCGCGCGTCACCCATTCCAAAAACGGGTGTCGGGGTGCATACAAAGCACGAGTTTTTGCCCCCGGAACCATTTCTTCGTTTTTCGCAACGAACATGCCCAATCCACTACTTTAGGTCCAAAACTCATGTGTTGGGTGGTTTCGCGCAATTTCGTTGCCGCACATCACCCATTCCGAAAACGGGTATCGGGTGCATACAAAGCACGAGTTTTTGCCACCGGAACCATTTCTTTGTTTTCCGCAACGAACATGCCCAATCCACTACTTTAGGTCCACAACTCATGTATGGGGTGGTTTCGCGCAATTTCGTTGCCGCACGTCACCCATTCCGAAAACGGGTGTCGGGTTGCATACAAAGCATGAGTTTTCGCCACCGGAACCATTTCTTCGTTTTTCGTAACAAACATGCCCAATCCACTACTTTAGGTTCAAAACTCATGTTTGGGGTGGTTTTGCGCAATTTCGTTGCCGCACGTCACCCATTCCGTAAACGGGTGTAGGGGTGCATACAAAGCACGAGTTTTTGCCACCGGAACCATTTCTTCATTTTTCGCAACGAACATGCCCAATCCACTACTTTAGGTCGAAAACTCAAGTGTTGGGTGGTTTCTCGCAATTTCGTTGCCGCACGTCACCCATTCCGAAAACGGGGGTCGGGGTGCATACAAAGCATGAGTTTTCGCCACTGGAACCATTTCTTCGTTTTTCGCAACGAACATGCCCAATCCACTACTTTAGGTCCAAAACTCATGTTTGGGGTGGTTTCTCGCAATTTTGTTGCCGCACTTCACCTATTCCAAAAACGGGTGTCGGGTGCATATAAAGCACGAGTTTTTGCCACAGAAACCATTTCTTCGTTTTTCGCAACGAACATGCCCAATCCACTACTTTAGGTCCAAAAATCATGTTTGGGGTGGTTTCGCGCAATTTCATTGCCGCATGTCACCCATTCAGAATACGGGTGTCGGGGTGCATACAAAGCACGAGTTTTTGCCACCAGAACCATTTCTTCATTTTTCGCAACGAACATGCCCAATCCACTACTTTAGGTCCAAAACTCAATTGTTGGGTGGTTTCGCGCAATTTCATTGCGGCACGTCACCCATTCCGAAAACGGGTGTCGGGGTGCATACAAAGCATGAGTATTCGCCACTAGAACCATTTCTTCGTTTTTCGCAACAAACATGCCCAATCTACTACTTTAGGTCCAAAACTCATGTTTGGGGTGGTTTCTCGCAATTTTGTTGCCGCACTTCACCTATTCCAAAAACGGGCGTCGGGTGCATATAAAGCACGAGTTTTTGCCACAGAAACCATTTCTTGGTTTTTCGCAACGAACATGCCCAATCCACTACTTTAGGTCCAAAACTCATGTTTGGGGTGGTTTCGCGCAATTTCGTTGTCGCATGTCACCCATTCCGAAAACGGGGGTCTGGGTGCATACAAAGCATGAGTTTTCGCCACTGGAACCATTTCTTCGTTTTTCGCAACGAACATGCCCAATCCACTACTTTAGGTACAAAACTCATGTTTGGGGTGGTTTCGCGCAATTTCGTTGCAGCATGTCTCCCATTCCGAAAACGGGTGTCGGGGTGCATACAAAGCACGAGTTTTTGCCACCGGAACCATTTCTTCATTTTTCACGACGAACATGCCCAATCCACTACTTTAGGTCCAAAACTAAATTGTTGGGTGGTTTCGCGCAATTTCGTTGCAGCACGTCACCCATTCCGAAAACGGGGGTCGGGGTGCATACAAAGCATGAGTTTTCGCCACTGGAACCATTTCTTCGTTTTTCGCAACGAACATGCCCAATCCACTACTTTAGGTCCAAAACTCATGTTTGCGGTGGTTTCTCGCAATTTTGTTGCCGCACTTCACCTATTCCAAAAACGGGTGTCGGGTGCATATAAGGCACGAACGAGTTTTTGCCACAGAAACCATTTCTTTGTTTTTCGCAACGAACTTGCCCAATCCACTACTTTAGGTCCAAAACTCATGTTTGGGGTGGTTTCGCGCAATTTCGTTGCAGCATGTCACCTATTCCGAAAACGGGTGTCGGGGTGCATACAAAGCATGAGTTTTCGCCACTGGAACCATTTCTTCGTTTTTCGCAACAAACATGCCCAATCCACTACTTTAGGTCCAAAACTCATGTTTGGGGTGGTTTCGCGCAATTTCGTTGCCGCACGTCACCATTCCAAAAACAGGTGTCGGGTGCATACAAAGCACGAGTTTTTCCCATCGGAACCATTTCTTCGTTTTTCGCAACGAACATGCCCAATCCACTACTTTAGGTCCAAAACTCATGTTTGGGGTGGTTTCGCGCAATTTCGTTGCCGCACGTCACCCATTCCGAAAACGGGTGTCGAGGTGCATACAAAGCATGAGTTTTCGCCACTGGAACCATTTCTTCGTTTTTCGCAATGAACATGCCCAATCCACTACTTGAGGTCCAAAACTCATGGTTGGGGTGGTTTCGCGCAATTTCGTTGCCGCACGTCACCATTCCAAAAACGGGTGTCGGGTGCATACAAAGCACGAGTTTTTCCCATCGGAACCATTTCTTCGTTTTTCGCAACGAACATGCCCAATCCACTACTTTAGGTCCAAAACTCATGTGTTGGGTGGTTTCGCGCAATTTCGTTGCCTCACGTCACCCATTCCGAAAACGGGTGTAGGGGTGCATACAAAGCACGAGTTTTTGCCACCGGAACCATTTCTTCATTTTTCGCAACGAACATGCACAATCCACTACTTTAGGTCCAATACTCAAGTGTTGGGTGGTTTCGCGCAATTTCGTTGCCGCATGTCACCTATTCCGAAAACGAGTGTCGGGGTGCATACAAAGCATGACTTTTCGCCACTGGAATCATTTTTTCGTTTTTCGCAACGAACATGCCCAATCCACTACTTTAGGTCCAAAACTCATGTTTGGGGTGGTTTCTCGCAATTTTGTTGCCGCACTTCACCGATTCCAAAAACGGGTGTCGGGTGCACATAAAGCACGAGTTTTTGCCACATAAACCATTTCTTCGTTTTTCGCAACGAACATGCCCAATCCACTACTTTAGGTCCAAAAATCATGTTTGGGGTGGTTTCGCGCAATTTCGTTGCCGCATGTCACCCATTCCGAAAATGGGTGTCAGGGTGCATACAAAGCACGAGTTTTTGCCACCAGAACCATTTCTTCATTTTTCGCAACGAACATGCCCAATCCACTACTTTAGGTCCAAAACTCAATTGTTGGGTGGTTTCGCGCAATTTTGTTGCCGCACGTCACCCTTTCCGAAAACGGTTGTCGGGGTGCATACAAAGCATGAGTATTCGCCACTAGAACCATTTCTTCGTTTTTCACAACAAACATGCCCAATCTACTGCTTTAGGTCCAAAACTCATGTTTGGGGTGGTTTCTCGCAATTTTGTGCCGCACTTCACCTATTCCAAAAATGGGTGTCGGGTGCATATAAAGAACGAGTTTTTGCCACAGAAACCATTTCTTGGTTTTTCGCAACGAACATGCCCAATCCACTACTTTAGGTCCAAAACTCAAAGCATGAGTTTTTGCCACCGGAACCATTTCTTCATTTTTCACAACGAACATGCCCAATCCACTACTTTAGGTCCAAAACTAAATTGTTGGGTGGTTTCGCGCAATTTCGTTGCCGCACGTCACCCATTCCGAAAACGGGTGTCGGGGTGCATACAAAGCATGAGTTTTCGCCACTGGAACCATTTCTTCGTTTTTCGCAACGAACATGCCCAATCCACTACTTTAGGTCCAAAACTCATGTTTGGGGTGGTTTCGCGCAATTTCGTTGCCGCACGTCACCATTCCAAAAACAGGTGTCGGGTGCATACAAAGCACGAGTTTTTCCCATCGGAACCATTTCTTCATTTTTTGCAACGAACATGCCCAATCCACTACTTTAGGTCTAAAACTCTTGTTTGGGGTGGTTTCGCGCAATTTCGTTGCCGCACGTCACCCATTCCGAAAACGGGTGTCGGGGTGCATACAAAGCATGAGTTTTAGCCACTGGAATCATTTCTTCGTTTTTCGCAACGAACATGCCCAATCCACTACTTGAGGTCCAAAACTCATGGTTGGGGTGGTTTCGCGCAATTTCGTTGCCGCACGTCACCATTCCAAAAACGGGTGTCGGGTGCATACAAAGCACGAGTTTTTCCCATCGGAACCATTTCTTCGTTTTTCGCAACGAACATGCCCAATTCACTACTTTAGGTCCAAAACTTATGTATGGGGTGGTTTCGCGTAATTTTGTAGCCGCACGTCACCCATTCCGAAAACGGGTGTCGGGGTGCATACAAAGCACAAGTTTTTGCCACCGGAACCATTTCTTCGTTTTTGGCAACGAACATGCCCAATCCACTACTTTAGGTACAAAACTCATGTGTTGGGTGGTTTTGCGCAATTTCGTTGTCGCGCGTCACCCATTCCGAAAACGGGTGTCGAGGTGCATACAAAGCACGAGTTTTTGCCCCCGGAACCATTTCTTCGTTTTTCGCAACGAACATGCCCAATCCACTACTTTAGGTCCAAAACTCAGGTGTTGGGTGGTTTCGCGCAATTTCGTTGCCGCACGTCACCCATTCCGAAAACGGGTGTCAGGGTGCATACAAAGCATGACTTTTCGCCACTGGAACCATTTCTTCGTTTTTCGCAACGAACATGCCCAATCCACTACTTTAGGTCCAAAACTAATGTTTGGGGTGGTTTCTCGCAATTTTGTTGCCGCACTTCACCTATTCCAAAAACGGGTGTCGGGTGCATATAAAGCACGAGTTTTTGCCACATAAACCATTTCTTCATTTTTCGCAACGAACATGCCCAATCCACTACTTTAGGTCCAAAAATCATGTTTGGGGTGTTTTCGCGCAATTTCGTTGCCGCATGTCACCCATTCCGAAAACGGGTGTCGGGGTGCATACAAAGCATGAGTATTCGCCACTGGTACCATTTCTTCGTTTTTCGCAACGAACATGCCCAATCTACTACTTTAGGTCCAAAACTCATGTTTGGGGTGGTTTCTCGCAATTTTGTTGCCGCACTTCACCTATTCCAAAAACGGGTGTCGGGTGCATATAAAGCACGAGTTTTTGCCACAGAAACCATTTCTTGGTTTGTCGCAACGAACAGGCCCAATCCACTACTTTAGGTCCAAAACTCATGTTTGGGGTGGTTTCGCGCAATTTCGTTGCCGCATGTCACCCATTCCGAAAACGGGTGTCGGGGTGCATATAAAGCATGAGTTTTCGCCACTGGAACCATTTCTTCGTTTTTCGCAAAGAACATGCCCAATCCACTACTTTAGGTCCAAAACACATGTTTGGGGTGGTTTCGCGCAATTTCGTTGCCGCATGTCACCCATTCCGAAAACGGGTGTCGGGGTGCATACAAAGCACGAGTTTTTGCCACTGGAACCATTTCTTCATTTTTCGCAACGAACATGCCCAGTCCACTACTTTTGATCCAAAACTAAATTGTTGTGTGGTTTCGCGCAATTTCGTTGCCGCACGTCACCCATTCCGAAAACGGGTGTCGGGGTTCATACAAAGCATGAGTTTTTGCCACTGGAACCATTTCTTCGTTTTTCACAACGAACATGCCCAATCCACTATTTTAGGTCCAAAACTCACGTTTGGGGTGGTTTCTCGCAATTTTGTTGCCGATCTTCACCTATTCCAAAAACGGGTGTCGGGTGCATATAAAGCACAAGTTTTTGCCACAGAAACCATTTCTTTGTTTTTCGCAACGAACTTGCCCAATCCACTACTTTAGGTCCAAAACTCATGTTTGGGGTGGTTTCGCGCAATTACGTTGCCGCACGTCACCATTCCAAAAACGGGTGTCGGGTGCATACAAAGCACGAGTTTTTCCCATCGGAACCATTTCTTCGTTTTTCGCAACGAACATGCCCAATCTACTACTTTAGGTCCAAAACTCATGTTTGGGGTGGTTTCTCGCAATTTTGTTGCCGCACTTCACCTATTTCAAAAAGGGTGTCGGGTGCATATAAAGCACGAGTTTTTGCCACAGAAACCATTTCTTCGTTTTTCGCAACGAACATGCCCAATCCACTACTTTAGGTCCAAAACTCATGTTTGGGGTGGTTTCGCGCAATTTTGTTGCCGCACGTCACCATTCCAAAAACGGGTGTCGGGTGCATACAAAGCACGAGTTTTTCCCATCGGAACCATTTCTTCGTTTTTCGCAACGAACATGCCCAATCCACTACTTTAGGTCCAAAACTCATGTTTGGGGTGGTTTAGCGCAATTTCATTGCCGCACGTCACCCATTCCGAAAACGGGTGTCGGGGTGCATACAAAGCACGAGTTTTTGCCACCGGAACCATTTCTTCCTTTTTCGCAACAAACATGCCCAATCCACTACTTTAGGTCCAAAACTCATGTTTGGGGTGGTTTCGCGCAATTTCGTTGTCGCACGTCACCCATTCCGAAAACGGGTGTCGAGATGAATACAAAGCACGAGTTTTTGCCACCGGAACCATTTCTTCGTTTTTCGCAACGGACATGCCAAATCCACTACTTTAGGTACAAAACTCATGTGTTGGGTGGTTTCGCGCAATTTCGTTGTCGCACGTCACCCATTCCGAAAACGGGTGCCGGGGTGCATACAAAGCACGAGTTTTTGCCACCGAAACCATTTCTTCGTTTTTCGCAACGATCATGCCCAATCCACTAATTTAGGTCCAAAACTCAATTGTTGGGTGGTTTCGCGCAATTTCATTGCCGCACGTCACCCATTCCGAAAACGGGTGTCGGGGTGCATACAAAGCATGAGTATTCGCCACTAGAACCATTTCTTCGTTTTTCGCAACAAACATGCCCAATCTACTACTTTAGGTCCAAAACTCATGTTTGGGGTGGTTTCTCGCAATTTTGTTGCCGCACTTCACCTATTCCAAAAACGGGTGTCGGGTGCATATAAAGCACGAGTTTTTGCCACTGAAACCATTTCTTTGTTTTTCGCAACGAACATGCCCAATCCACTACTTTAGGTCCAAAACTCATGTTTGGGGTGGTTTCGCGCAATTTTGTTGCCGCATGTCACCCATTCCGAAAACGGGTCTCGGGGTGCATACAAAGCATGAGTTTTCGCCACTGGAACCATTTCTTCTTTTTTCGCAACGAACATGCCCAATCCACTACTTTAGGTCCAAAACTCATGTTTGGGGTGGTTTCGTGCAATTTCGTTGCCGCACGTCGCCCATTCCGAAAACGGGTGTCGGGGTGCATACAAAGCATGAGTATTCGCCACTGGAACCATTTCTTCGTTTTTCGCAACGAACATGCCCAATCTACTACTTTAGGTCCAAAACTCATGTTTGGGGTGGTTTCTCGCAATTTTGTTGCCGCACTTCACCTATTTCAAAAAGGGTGTCGGGTGCATATAAAGCACGAGTTTTTGCCACAGAAACCATTTCTTGGTTTTTCGCAACGAACATGCCCAATCCACTACTTTAGGTCCAAAACTCATGTTTGGGGTGGTTTCGCGCAATTTCGTTGCCGCATGTCACCCATTCCGAAAACGGGTGTCGGGGTGCATATAAAGCATGAGTTTTCGCCACTGGAACCATTTCTTCGTTTTTCGCAACGAACATGCCCAATCCACTACTTTAGGTCCAAAACACATGTTTGGGGTGGTTTCGCGCAATTTCGTTGCCGCATGTCACCCATTCCGAAAACGGGTGTCGGGGTGCATACAAAGCACGAGTTTTTGCTACCGGAACCATTTCTTCATTTTTCGCAACGAACATGCCCAATCGACTACTTTTGGTCCAAAACTAAATTGTTGTGTGGTTTCGCGCAATTTTATTGCCGCACGTCACCCATTCCGAAAACGGGCGTCGGGGTTCATACAAAGCATGAGTTTTTGCCACTGGAACCATTTCTTCGTTTTTCGCAACGAACATGCCCAAACCACTATTTTAGGTCCAAAACTCACGTTTGGGGTGGTTTCTCGCAATTTTGTTGCCGCACTTCACCTATTCCAAAAACGGGAATCGGGTGCATATAAAGCACGAGTTTTTGCCACAGAAACCATTTCTTTGTTTTTCGCAACGAACTTGCCCCAATCCACTACTTTAGGTCCAAAACTCATGTTTGGGGTGGTTTCGCGCAATTTCGTTGCCGCATGTCACCCATTCCGAAAACGGGTGTCAGGGTGCATACAAAGCATGAGTTTTCACCACTGGAACCATTTCTTCGTTTTTCGCAACGAACATGCCCAATCCACTACTTTAGGTCCAAAACTCATGTTTGGGGTGGTTTCGCGCAATTTCGTTGCCGCACGTCACCATTCCAAAAACGGGTGTCGGGTGCATACAAAGAACGAGTTTTTCCCATCGGAACCATTTCTTCGTTTTTCGCAACGAACATGCCCAATCCACTACTTTAGGTCCAAAACTCATGTTTGGGGTGGTTTCGCGCAATTTCGTTGCCGCACGTCACCCATTCCGAAAACGGGTGTCGGGGTGCATACAAAGCATGAGTTTTCGCCACTGGAACCATTTCTTCGTTTTTCGCAACAAACATGCCCAATCCACTACTTTAGGTCCAAAACACATGTTTGGGGTGGTTTCGTGCAATTTTGTTGCTGCACGTCACCTTTCCAAAAACGGGTGTCGGGGAGCATACAAAGCACGAGTTTTGGCCACCGGAACCATTTATTCGTTTTTCGCAACGAACATGCCCAATCCACTACTTTAGGTCCAAAACTCATGTTTGGGGTGGTTTAGCGCAATTTCATTGCCGCACGTCACCCATTCCGAAAACGGGTGTCGGGGTGCATACAAAGCACGAGTTTTTGCCACCGGAACCATTTCTTCCTTTTTCGCAACAAACATGCCCAATCCACTACTTTAGGTCCAAAACTCATGTTTGGGGTGGTTTCGCGCAATTTCGTTGTGGCACGTCACCCATTCCGAAAACGGGTGTCGAGATGAATACAAAGCACGAGTTTTTGCCACCGGAACCATTTCTTCGTTTTTCGCAACGGACATGCCAAATCCACTACTTTAGGTACAAAACTCATGTGTTGGGTGGTTTCGCGCAATTTCGTTGTCGCACGTCACCCATTCCGAAAACGGGTGCCGGGGTGCATACAAAGCACGAGTTTTTGCCACCGAAACCATTTCTTCGTTTTTCGCAACGATCATGCCCAATCCACTAATTTAGGTCCAAAACTCAATTGTTGGGTGGTTTCGCGCAATTTCATTGCCGCACGTCACCCATTCCGAAAACGGGTGTCGGGGTGCATACAAAGCATGAGTATTCTTCACTAGAACCATTTCTTCGTTTTTCGCAACAAACATGCCCAATCTACTACTTTAGGTCCAAAACTCATGTTTGGGGTGGTTTCTCGCAATTTTGTTGCCGCACTTCACCTATTCCAAAAACGGGTGTCGGGTGCATATAAAGCACGAGTTTTTGCCACTGAAACCATTTCTTTGTTTTTCGCAACGAACATGCCCAATCCACTACTTTAGGTCCAAAACTCATGTTTGGGGTGGTTTCGCGCAATTTTGTTGCCGCATGTCACCCATTCCGAAAACGGGTCTCGGGGTGCATACAAAGCATGAGTTTTCGCCACTGGAACCATTTCTTCTTTTTTCGCAACGAACATGCCCAATCCACTACTTTAGGTCCAAAACTCATGTTTGGGGTGGTTTCGTGCAATTTCGTTGCCGCACGTCGCCCATTCCGAAAACGGGTGTCGGGGTGCATACAAAACATGAGTATTCGCCACTGGAACCATTTCTTCGTTTTTCGCAACGAACATGCCAAATCTACTACTTTAGGTCCAAAACTCATGTTTGGGGTGGTTTCTCGCAATTTTGTTGCCGCACTTCACCTATTTCAAAAAGGGTGTCGGGTGCATATAAAGCACGAGTTTTTGCCACAGAAACCATTTCTTGGTTTTTCGCAACGAACATGCCCAATCCACTACTTTAGGTCCAAAACTCATGTTTGGGGTGGTTTCGCGCAATTTCGTTGCCGCATGTCACCCATTCCGAAAACGGGTGTCGGGGTGCATATAAAGCATGAGTTTTCGCCACTGGAACCATTTCTTCGTTTTTCGCAACGAACATGCCCAATCCACTACTTTAGGTCCAAAACACATGTTTGGGGTGGTTTCGCGCAATTTCGTTGCCGCATGTCACCCATTCCGAAAACGGGTGTCGGGGTGCATACAAAGCACGAGTTTTTGCTACCGGAACCATTTCTTCATTTTTCGCAACGAACATGCCCAATCGACTACTTTTGGTCCAAAACTAAATTGTTGTGTGGTTTCGCGCAATTTTATTGCCGCACGTCACCCATTCCGAAAACGGGCGTCGGGGTTCATACAAAGCATGAGTTTTTGCCACTGGAACCATTTCTTCGTTTTTCGCAACGAACATGCCCAAACCACTATTTTAGGTCCAAAACTCACGTTTGGGGTGGTTTCTCGCAATTTTGTTGCCGCACTTCACCTATTCCAAAAACGGGAATCGGGTGCATATAAAGCACGAGTTTTTGCCACAGAAACCATTTCTTTGTTTTTCGCAACGAACTTGCCCAATCCACTACTTTAGGTCCAAAACTCATGTTTGGGGTGGTTTCGCGCAATTTCGTTGCCGCATGTCACCCATTCCGAAAACGGGTGTCAGGGTGCATACAAAGCATGAGTTTTCACCACTGGAACCATTTCTTCGTTTTTCGCAACGAACATGCCCAATCCACTACTTTAGGTCCAAAACTCATGTTTGGGGTGGTTTCGCGCAATTTCGTTGCCGCACGTCACCATTCCAAAAACGGGTGTCGGGTGCATACAAAGAACGAGTTTTTCCCATCGGAACCATTTCTTCGTTTTTCGCAACGAACATGCCCAATCCACTACTTTAGGTCCAAAACTCATGTTTGGGGTGGTTTCGCGCAATTTCGTTGCCGCACGTCACCCATTCCGAAAACGGGTGTCGG